>AP025073.1:979073-1028747 GCA_036186865.1 Eustoma russellianum
CAGAAAGGGTGGGTGATGAGGCTAGATGAGGGTCACCACCCACCCCATACTGCCATGTGTTTCCTTCACCCCATTCGTCACACCCGAAACGTGGCAGCAGGGATGGGTGGTGAGGTCACACGCGAAACGTGCAGAAAGTGTGGGTGGTGAGGCTAGATGAGGGTCACCACCCACCCCTACTGCCACGTGTTTCCTTCACCCCATTCGTCACACCCGAAACGTGGCACCAGGGGTGTGTGGTGAGGTCACACGCGAAACGTGGCAGCAGGGGTTGGTGGTGAGGCAGGGGTGGGTGGTGAGGTCACACACGAAACGTGGCAGAAGGACACGTGGCAGAGGGGTGAGTGGTGAGGTCACACGCGAAACGTGACAGAAGAAATGGGTGGTGATGAGTGGGGTGAAGGGAAAGGCGCGAGGGGATCCTAACCCCATTGTGAGAGCCATAATTTGAGTAACTTGTTAAATCAAGGGATCAATATTAACCTAAGATTTGCTACTTAAAAGGGATCAATAAAATCAAGGGATGTTGACCTAAGATTTGCATTACATAACCGGTTATAAGATATTACAAAAATGATATCCGTCTCTGTGAAACCCCATAATATCATGCTATTTACTTTTTGGCACTACGACAGGACTTTGAGGCAATGACAAAGGACTTGTGGATTATTTCATTTGCATAACTGCAATGGCAAATAGAGAGGACAAATCCACATGCTGTTCACATTGAAACGTGAAAAAAATTTAGCTATGAGCAATCGCTATTTATGAATAAACCAAGAAGACCAAAAACAATGAACATCAACAGCTTGCCCAGGAGACATTACCGCCATGAAACTTATTGTTTGCTCCGGCCATAGGAGAATCAAGTGTTATATTAGTTTGTAAAGGCAATAGATTGAAGAATGAAGGTTGATTGGAACTTATGTAAAGCAAGAATAGCTTAACAAATGACTTGAAACGATCCATATCTCAGTTGGATTGATCTAAGTGGCTGAAAAATAAAGATGAATATTCTGTTTGACTTTGATCAATCGAAGTGACTTGGATTGATCACTTGGATCGATCGAAGTCCCTTAGGTGCAAAGCTAGAACACACTGTTTGACTTCAATGGATCACTTCGATCGATCGAGTAGACTAGAAAATGAAGATGAGTATTATGTTTGACTTCGATCGATCGAATTAACTTGGATTGATCACTTGGATCGATCGAAGTCCCTTAAATGTAAAGCTAGAAGACACTGTTTGACTTCAATGGATCACTTCGACCGATCGAAGTGACTAGAAAATGAAGCTGAGTATTATGTTTGACTTCGATCGATGGAAGTGACTTGGATCGATTACTTCAATTGATCGAAGTGGCCAACAGTTGTGATTTTTTATCAGAAGTAGTAACTTATGCACCAAGGGACATATTTAATCACCCATGAACGGTTTTGGGCGTCTGATATGATGTTCAAGGGCGTATATAAAGGCTCTTTTAACACATTTCAAGGTGACCTTAATCCAAGATCAACCTTGCAATCAAATTCTTCTTCCTCTCTCAATTCATTCTTAATTGAAGTTCATTTGGGTTTCTTTTCTTATTGCTTAGTAAAAAAATCGGTGGCTTGTTGTATCCTAGGATGAAACTTGCCTATAACCCAGTATCAACTAGTAGAGCAAATATTCTTACAGAAAGTGTGTCAACACGCCCCAAATCATCTCTTTCTCTTTTACTACTTCTTTTACTCTCCTTATATGTGTTCTAACATCAACGGGTGTTAATTTCAGTAATCTTGGAGCAGGTAACCTGTTTCTAGCTCGACAACTGAAAGCCGTTTTGGTCATCCCATCTTTTTCAGTAAATAAAGTGCATATTAGAACCAAATAAGTATCAGTTGTGCCCAAAATCCACTTCCATTCACATCAACACTTGTAATAGGTGAACCAAGACCAGGAGAAGCTGTTTTGGCCTCCCTCATTGAGGTTCTTGAATACAACCGAATTTTTCCATCAAGCGATCCAACAACAATTGAACCATCACCAGTACTTCCAAAGCACTGAAAATTTGTCCTCTAGAAAACTGATGCCCGAGTCCAATGCAAGACAGGTGAATTAGGGGTTAGGATCTCCTCACCCCAACTTTCTTCACCTCCTTTGTGACCACGCGACACGTGGCACCAAGGGAGAGTGGTGAGGCTAGATGAGGGTGACCCTCATATAGCCTCAACACCCTCCCTTGCTGCCACGTGTCGTGCGGTCACGCGTCACCGCACCCTCTTGCGGTGAGGTGATCCTATCCTGTGAATTAGAACCAGCAATATTCTGAACCATCCCCTTCTTATCCATCATATCACATTGACACAACCTATTATCATCCGATCCTAAGAAGGTCAGACTCTGCAAGAATCAACTGTGATCCCTTGCTGTCATTTGTTATATAAAAGAGCGTTTCCGGTGCACTAAGATCTCGCATTTGCGCAGGGTTTGGGAATAGGCCGGATTACACAAAACTTTGTGTAAGAGACTGTTTCTGCGTCTCGACTCGAACCCGTCACCTCAAGATCAGCAACTTTAAGAGTTGATTCAAGACCTGTCCTCTGTCATTTGTTATATCCATCAACGATGTTTCTGTCCCATCCTTACCAAACTTCCACTCGGTGACATTCTTTCCAGTTTCAATATCCAATGAGGCTTACCTTCCTTCAAGGGACTCATAAACAACATATTTGTTTCCCCTCTTATCAGGAGAGCTTTTTTAGGAGTCGAATGCTCTAAGTTCGAACTTCCCTTTCTCCCACTGTCACTGTAGCGCCCCGACCCGGACAGCGGAACCCGAATCGGTTCACCCGTCGTAGCTTACTGAGAAGACTACAAGACGTCTCATCTCTCGAATACACATCATCGATGACGTAAGAGAAATAAGCGCGGAAACATATCTCGGTAAACTAAATCATCAATACAGTACGTCAACCGACAATGTGAATACCAAAAGAACTGTGTATGGTCGTAGCCATCTAAATCTCCAAAAGAGTTAAGAAATAAAAATAACAGAAACTGTCTAATCAATTCTCTTCATGAGGTCTAAACATCCCATTCTGCCCACTCACCGTCGTCCTCAATGAAAATCATGTCATACTCAGGTTCTCCTGTAACACAAAGGCAGTACCCTTAGCGAAAAACGCTAGCAAGTAACCCGCTTATAAGACATACGGGATCAACACATGGCAAGACATGAGTAATATGTAATTCAAGGGAATGGTGGGGCACATGTCTTGTAACCTTCAAATATATAACCAAATAACACCACAGAGCAAGTACAGCAGTTTGCACGTAAATAACAACGCATTGCAATCAAATAACGCATATATTCATACCACATTGACTCTCGTGATGCATGTCAAATATGCACTACACTACACAATCACATATGCATGAACGCTTCTCTTTTAAATCAGTGCAATGCATGTCACAATGTCCGGTCTCGTAACTCGTTACCCTGTAACGCGCCCCGGCTTATATTTCCATCCCGGTTTACGTTACAGGCTCGTATGCTCTGTGATGCGCCCCGGCTTATATTTCCATCCCGGTTTACATCACAGATCTCGTAAAACTCTGCAATGCACCTCGGCTTATATTTCCATCCCGATTAACATTGCAGAGGACTTTATACCCTGCAACGCGCCCCGGCTTATATTTCCATCCGGTTTGCGTTACAGCCTTTTGTGCCCTGCAATGCGCCCCGGCTTATATTTCCATCCCGGTTTACATTACAGGTCACCTTCGCAAATATGTACCGAAGCACATCTCTTTTTCAAAACAATATGCAATGCAAGTGCCATGATGCAAGACTCCTCGTTTCAATCACATATCTCATTCACATATGCAGTTCATTTCCACATGCGCAAGTAAGAGCAACACACAAGATTTCCCTAACTTACACATCAAAGTTTAGGCTTCAACTAGATCGTCAACACTTAACCTTGATTTCAAAAAGTCACCAACCCATGCGAGTACCCCTATCTTCCCTTCATGGAATTCTATAACACCACGTACGTTCATCTCCTAACCCTCCTAGGTCATCCTCATCGAAATCCGATTCGAAAATCCTTTGAAGTCACCAAGTTGATTCACCCTCCTAAATCATGTTCCCAAGACTTAGACTACCTTTAATCATGTCCTAAGGAGTCCCTAAAGTCACCCAAAGGATCCCCTAGCTTCCCTCTTTCTTCCCTGCTTTCCCTACAAGAGATGAGTTGACGTCATACCCTGACGTCGATCGATCGACGTACGTCATACCCTGACGTCGATCGATCGACGTCCATCTGAGGCACGTCGATCTCTTCACGCAATCTACGTCGAGCGATCTACGTCCTTCTGAGGCACGTCATACCCCTCACTTGCTATACGTCGATCGATCGACGTACGTCATACCCCTGACGTCGATCGATCGACGTCCCCGTTCCAGAACACCATTCTGCAATTTCCTGCCAGAAACTGCAGAAATAACCCCCAATTCGACCCCAACTTCCTCAAAACCATTCCAAGCCTATTTTCCACTATCAATCCATCCTAAAATCACCCAAGACAACATCTTTAGCATACGATTCACGGATTTCAAGCCTAGCACTCAAAGTACTTACTCTAAATCAACCCAAAGATCAAATCTTTTCACTCTCCCCCTCACCCTTCAACCACCATTATCAACAAAGTAGGGTTCAAGGGATTGGGATTTACATGATCTCAGATACAAACAACCAATCAACGAACAAGATTTCAAATATAATGGCCAAATCTCAAACCAAAAACACATAGATCTCACAAATAGATTCACATAGAGAAATTTAGTGACCATGGTGATCCAAATGATATCAAAATAGGCCCTTGCTCTCTTTCGCAAATCGTAAGAACTTATAAGTAGATTACTTGCCTTGATTACTCGAATGAGAATTGAAGAACGGACGAAGATCGGATGATAGATTTAGCGGAGTTCTTCACCTAGGGTTGAGGGGAGATGAAAAACCGACTAGCCTGAGGAGAGAGGATTTGCGTCGTTCTCTCTCTTCTGAGAAAAGGGAAAACTGACGCTATATGCCAGTTTTTATAAGGGAAAGGGAAAGTTTGGAGTTTCTAAATTATATCCTATTTTCCTATTTATTTTAAAGGATAAATCTAATTATTTAATTCTAAATTAATACAATTAATTTCTATATTTACCTTTCACTTAATTATCATTAATCCTATTTATTTTAATTCGTATTTAGTTATGGTTGGACCGTCATTAATATCCCGTTTGAGCTAATCATTAAACTCCGTTTAATTCCTTCTTGCCTTTTAATTACCCTACGGAGGGTGCGGGGGCGTAACATTCTACCCCCCTTACAAAAAGTTTCGTCCTCGAAACTTGTGCGTTACGAAATCAATGACTTAGATATGGCCCTTCATAAATTATTTACTAAGGGTCATGACCGAAATTAGTATTCCTTGCGTATTCGATATGGTACTCATTTCACTTCCCCGGTACAGGACTAAGTTCTCAAATCATTCAGTGTGTAAGCACACCATGTACTCTTTAAATCTATTGTCCGTCCGCCTGATAAGATCGTAACCTATTCTCATATAGTCCTCGAATCAACCTTAAGGGGTAACATCAATATACACGCTTCATGAACTTAATCGTCGGTCTATTATCGAACTTATATTGGTTATCATGAAACACCCTCTAAAGTCAGTTCTTACGATGTAGCCCAATCTTTAACTTACGCCCCTGCTCACAAGATTCATCCCTGGAAGAGCCATATGTATTTTTTTTTTCACGCAATACCGATGGTACTCTAATACGCTTTAATGTAGGTCAAATACTCTTCGTCTCTCTCAGGTGCTCTAGCCCTTATGTGATTCAATCCGATCCTTAGTCCTCGCTAATGAGTGCTTACAATCTTCCACTTACCCACTTGGACGTGTATCACCCAGCTTATCGCCAATCTACGATCCCCCGATTCATAAACTTATCCCATATGATTTATCACTTAAATACTCAACCATACTAACCTCCTTTGTGTATGCCAATACGGTAACCGTTACCCTCGTTAACACAACTAAGTCTTCAAAAGCATATCTTATCTACTTACCAACTAGCTCTTAATGATCAATGCTCTTAATCTCTCAGAGATACCGTCATAAACCTAGTATACGAACTATATGTATGGACATTCTTTCTTTTTTTTTTTTAAATAAATGCAGTTTAGTGGCTATAATTCAAAATATAGCTTAATTAGTTATACAGTATCTCTAAATTTTTTTTTTTTTTTTTTTTAAACATGCGAGCTAAAGTATTATAAAATATCTTCGCAGAGGTTGATCCACGTGACCTCTTATAAAAAGAAAGACTAACTTGTTCGCAAGACTGTCTCAAACAAGGAAGAAAAGAATATATGTGAGTATATCCTACTCTCAAGAGTGTTTCAGGTAGGACCTCCTTTAAACCATTTGAAACTCAACGACATAAAGTTTTACAAAATAATTTGGAAGTGGTATCTCTTTTTCAAAAGAATGTACGTTTTGCAACCTACTTTTTGTCTCGCAAAATATTAAGTAACTTCGTAGCAGGCAGGTGGATAATTCCAAGAATAAAATGCTTGCAATATTGATAATCAACAACTCACATTATTTTAACAAAATAAACCTAGTTAAGCGAAAAATTTGTGAAATAATATCAGAAATATATAGACATATTGTTTTTCAAATCCTCAACATTTTAAAATGTATCTATTTTTTCAGAGCTTGTCAATAGTAGTTGAAATTCCATCAGGTTGGAATACGAATACGGGAGGAAGATATAACATGGTTAAGGGTAGCAGACTATAAATAAACAAGCTAGTTAAAATACTTAGAAAAATTAAAAAAATCTTTCAAATATAGGGTACATCTTGGTGTATGTGCTCATGTATACATATTTAACCGCTTGAAACATATTTATCCATACGTCGTATAATTTCTATAATCCACTCTTACGGCCAGGAATAAATCCTTCTAAGTAACCGTATCTTACAGATCTCACGTTCGTCTACTCATGATAACATCTTTAGCTGAGGGCAACTCCAATCATAGCATGGAAACTCAATATTATTCGTCTTAAGGTATTCCCATTTACCGGACTTCCGTGCGCCACACTGATCCATCGCACTTCTTACTCTGGGTTATTTTTAACCGCTAATTCTAATTCAGTTAGTCTCACCTGAACAGTAATTATTACTTGTTCAAGCTTGCTTCCTGGCAACTTCAAGCCTATTCGACTCAAGCCAAGTAAACTCTATGTTTCTAGGGGTTCATCACTTAGCTAACGATCTCTGTGACACTTTATCGTTCCAATGTGTATCCTATAGTAGGTTTTCGTATGTCACTGCCGATCAATATCGTTAATAAGACTAATATGATCGTCCTATTTTGGTAATTCTAAAATTAGCATCTTAACTGTACTATAAACTCCGTTGACAGTATCTTTCACTAACTCTACTGATCATAATGCTTATAAATCGTTGCTTAATTTCTATCATGCTACTATAAATCATCCCTTAGTATTTACTCCACTATTACTATTCATTTCTTAGTAGTTATGGTCCCAACTTAGTCCTAAGCCTACTATGGTATTACCGTCCAGGTAAGAATATGGGCCTTCTCTAGTTTACCCTAGTGGTGTCAGGTACTGTACTGCATTTATGGTAAGGTAGCCCGAGTTACTACCTGGCCCGGTAATATGGATCTAAGGTTTGTATTAGGATGTTCTGATTGACATCATAATTCATTCGAATCAATTATATACTGTTCAACTAGGGTTACTAAGACCACGGCTTAGAGAGTTGTGATCATCCTTAGATAAGGGAGAATTGTATGGGGTATCTTAGATGTACGTGTGTCCCAAAAACCGTTGGGCCCCTATAGTTTAGGATCATAACTTATCTCTAGGATCGTTCTTAGCATCATCATTCTTACCTCTAGGATCGCGTTCTATCTCCCAATCATAATTAGTACATAATCAACACATATTACCAGTTCCATACTTATTTCTAAAGTCAACTCGTAATCAATATCATTACTTACGTCTAAAATCGTGACTTATGTTCATGATCATCGCTTATAACTGAGGTCAGTGCCTATGTTCATGATCATCGTCTTAAGTTCAAATCATCACTTAGGTCTAAGGTTGTGTCCTAGGGGCAAAATCATAAGTTATTTTTCTAACATCAGGGCCTGGAGAAGCACGGAGTGCGATGGTGCCGTATCCCCCGAGTGGTTCCCTCAAGGTTGGGACATGCATCCCTCACATCTCCTCAGTGTAACACCTTATGTCACGCCGAGGCGGTGGTAGAGTAGGGGGGTTGCTGCTGCTGCTGAGCAACACTTTGCGCTATCACTGTGATAGCGCCTATCAGTGCCTGGGGTATTAACACTGGTGGTGGTGGTGGAGGGTTCTCGTCCTCATTGCCACCATTTCCTTGGTTATCTCTTCTGTGAGGCATTTTTTCTGCAAAATCAACGCTTATTAGCATTCAGCAATTCCAAAAACATAAGTACTGAAAGCCCATATGCGTTTGTACAAGGTAGGATTTGTACCCTAAGTAGAGTAACGTTTATTGATTAACTTTTATCGCGCTCGCACACACCCATCCCAATTAAACTTACATATAGAATCACATACTTAGACCTAAAGATCAACTTAAGGTGAAAATCATAACTTAAGACTCTACATGTCATAACCTAGGTCTCCGAGGTAGATCTGAAGCCTAGGCTCTGATACCACCTGTAGCGCCCCGACCCGGACAGCGGAACCCGAATCGGTTCACCCGTCGTAGCTTACTGAGAAGACTACAAGACGTCTCATCTCTCGAATACACATCATCGATGACGTAAGAGAAATAAGCGCGGAAACATATCTCGGTAAACTAATCATCAATACAGTACGTCAACCGACAATGTGAATACCAAAAGAACTGTGTATGGTCGTAGCCATCTAAATCTCCAAAAGAGTTAAGAAATAAAAATAACAGAAACTGTCTAATCAATTCTCTTCATGAGGTCTAAACATCCCATTCTGCCCACTCACCGTCGTCCTCAATGAAAATCATGTCATACTCAGGTTCTCCTGTAACACAAAGGCAGTACCCTTAGCGAAAAACGCTAGCAAGTAACCCGCTTATAAGACATACGGGATCAACACATGGCAAGACATGAGTAATATGTAATTCAAGGGAATGGTGGGGCACATGTCTTGTAACCTTCAAATATATAACCAAATAACACCACAGAGCAAGTACAGCAGTTTGCACGTAATAACAACGCATTGCAATCAAATAACGCATATATTCATACCACATTGACTCTCGTGATGCATGTCAAATATGCACTTACACTACACAATCACATATGCATGAACGCTTCTCTTTTAAATCAGTGCAATGCATGTCACAATGTCCGGTCTCGTAACTCGTTACCCTGTGTAACGCGCCCCGGCTTATATTTCCATCCCGGTTTACGTTACAGGCTCGTATGCTCTGTGATGCGCCCCGGCTTATATTTCCATCCCGGTTTACATCACAGATCTCGTAAAACTCTGCAATGCACCTCGGCTTATATTTCCATCCGATTAACATTGCAGAGGACTTTATACCCTGCAACGCGCCCCGGCTTATATTTCCATCCCGGTTTGCGTTACAGCCTTTTGTGCCCTGCAATGCGCCCCGGCTTATATTTCCATCCCGGTTTACATTACAGGTCACCTTCGCAAATATGTACCGAAGCACATCTCTTTTTCAAAACAATATGCAATGCAAGTGCCATGATGCAAGACTCCTCGTTTCAATCACATATCTCATTCACATATGCAGTTCATTTCCACATGCGCAAGTAAGAGCAACACACAGGATTTCCCTAACTTACACATCAAAGTTTAGGCTTCAACTAGATCGTCACACTTAACCTTGATTTCAAAAAGTCACCAACCCATGCGAGTACCCCTATCTTCCCTTCATGGAATTCTATAACACCACGTACGTTCATCTCCTAACCCTCCTAGGTCATCCTCATCGAAATCCGATTCGAAAATCCTTTGAAGTCACCAAGTTGATTCACCCTCCTAAATCATGTTCCCAAGACTTAGACTACCTTTAATCATGTCCTAAGGAGTCCCTAAAGTCACCCAAAGGATCCCCTAGCTTCCCTCTTTCTTCCCTTGCTTTCCCACAAGACTAGTTGACGTCATACCCTGACGTCGATCGATCGACGTACGTCATACCCTGACGTCGATCGATCGACGTCCCCGTTCCAGAACACCATTCTGCAATTTCCTGCAGAAACTGCAGAAATAACCCCCAATTCGACCCCAACTTCCTTCAAAACCATTCCAAGCCTATTTTCCACTATCAATCCATCCTAAAATCACCCAAGACAACATCTTTAGCATACGATTCACGGATTCAAGCCTAGCACTCAAAGTACTTATCAAATCAACCCAAAGATCAAATCTTTTCACTCTCCCCTCCCTTCAACCACCATTATCAACAAAGTAGGGTTCAAGGGATTGGGATTTACATGATCTCATATAAACAACAATCAACGAACAAGATTTCAACATATAATGGCCAAATCTCAAACCAAAACACATAGATCTCACAAATAGATTCACATAGAGAAATTACTGCATGGTGATCCAAATTGATATCAAAATAGGCCCTTTCTCTTTCGCAAATCGTAAGAACTTATAAGTAGATTACTTGCCTTTGATTACTCGAATGAGAATTGAAGAACGGACGAAGATCGGATGATAGATTTAGCGGAGTTCTTCACCTAGGGTTGAGGGGAGATGAAAACCGCCTAGGAGGAGAGGATTTGCGTCGTTCTCTCTTCTGAGAAAAGGGAAACTGACGCTATGCCAGTTTTTATAAGGAAAGGGAAAAGTTTGGAGTTTCTAAATTATATCCTATTTTCCTATTATTTTAAAGGATAAATCTAATTATTTAATTCTAAATTAAATACAATAATTTCTAATATTTATCCTTTCACTTAATTATCATTAATCCTATTATTTAATTCGTATTTAGTTATGGTTGACCGTCATTAATTCCCGTTGACTATCATTAAACTCCGTTTAATTCCTTCTTGGCCTTTTAATTACCCTACGGAGGGTGCGGGGTGTAACAGTCACCAAGCCTGACATATATACCTTTCCTATGGGATGAGATCTCCTAACCGCGCGGTGAGTCACCGCACGGCCCAGGACGCGACATGTGGCAGCAGTAGGGGTGGTGAGGCTGGATGAGGGTTACCCTCACCCAGCCTCACCACTCTCCCTTTTTGCCACGTATCGCGCGGTCACGTACGCGGTGAGGGGGGGCGGTTAGGGGATCCTATCCCCTTTCCTATAAATGCTTTACAATATTTACTATAGTAATACATCGACTATAACTATATGCATTTTTTTTGTCATTTCAATTTTACTTGATCAGGTACAAGTTCATGAATATAAGTTAGAATGATGTGCATATACATCAACTTTTATTCGACCAGAACAACCTTTATCGAATGGCTACTAAAAATTTTAATAGTTATTCATTAATTAATGACATATGTACCCCTGTAAGTGATAAACCATGAAGATCCGGTTTCATCAGTAAGGAAGATTGACATGTTGATAGAGGTGATCGTCCTAGAAACATGAGTCTCAATTTATCATTCTATGATTTATTAGTTAATAAATAACTATAAGAATGTCTAGTATTATATTAACCAACCAAAACACTTCGATGCTACACACTTCCATTTCTATATATATTGCGTGATGCTCATAAATCTGAGCTAAACTACACCACAAAAAATGAAGTTTTATCAGGTATTTGCTGGTCGTATAGAACGTAACATGGACACTAAATCTGTCGGGTAGATCGGATAAAAAATAAGGTATTTAGGGAAAGGTTAGGGGTGACCCGTATATCAGATAAGATGAGAGAGGGGAGGCTAAGATGATTTGACAATGCCAAGAGGAGACAAATAACGACGTCTGTCAGAACAGTTGAAAGCCTCATTGTAGAGTGGAAGAGGAGTAAAGGTAGGCTCAAACTGACTTGAGATGAGCGGATTAGGCATGAACTACTAGATTTGCACCTCTCTGAGGACATAGTTTCGTGGAGGTAAAGGGTTAAGGTTAAGGAGGGTTAGGCAGGATATAGAGGCATGTTAGAATTTATGTAAAGGCTTAGATAATCTATACACTTTAGATTGATTTTGCACTTTTTTGTTTCTGTCTTTGTATTTCATTATTTGTGTATATATACGATTATGATTATTTTAAGGTCGGAAGTATTTCTATTTGTGTTTAATAAATTCCTTCACTAACATACTAGCACACCATATTCCTATTATTGTGTCATCTATGCAGGTACAATAGAGTCGGGGGCAAGCAAACTCTCTATCTCTTGGGGTAGCATTATTGTTTGCCTGCCTCGCACCCTCTCCAGACCCTAATGATAGCTTAGTGTTTTCTTTGAGATATTACCGGATATAGTCGTTGGTCATTTAGTTTGGATTTATTTTTTCTAATTTTTTATATAATATATACTACAAACATAAGTGTAGTAAAAATAGACTTATACCGTTTAGTTTTTGTTTACATTGATTTAAAAAGTGTCATATCAAGCTTTTTACGCGCTAGAAAACAATAGAGTCATGAACACGGACGGCGGTCCCCTCTGACCATTGGTAGTCCCTACCATAACCCTCCAATCCATCCAAATCAACTTGACGGTAGACTCCCCACTTTTCTTCTTGAGGTGATTCCGCTCCGAATGGGATCACCTCAGCGGTATTCTCCTCACCCCATTTATGATCACGTGACACATGGCATCAAGGTAGGATGGTGAGACTAGATGAGGTCTCATCACCTCTCCTGCTGCCACGTGTCGTACGGTGATGAACACGATGACAGGATTGCGGTGAGGAGATCTGAACCCATTCCCCTCTACTCCACGTGTCGCCAAATGTCCAATCATAATTCTCCCACGTTGCCCTCAATTTTTTACAACTAGTCTATTGCAGGGACACAACATGTTAAATGCCAAGCATACTACCACGTTCCGCATCTCTTCCCTCTTCGCCTTTTCGTCACTTTTAGCTAACCTTCATACTCACAATCTAATGAAACGTGGTGGAACAAATTAGGTACAAATCCCCTCTAATATACAGTGGAACTGATGTCAGAATTTAAATTTCTATATTGTGTATTTGTCAATAATCAAATATATAAACTTAGAACGTAATCTGTTATTGTGTAATCAACTAAAATACGTCTTGAAACATTGACCATTATTTTAATAGAATAATGTTTTAGTCATCCACCTATAGACCATGTTAATATCTATGTTTAGAACATAAATTTAAAAACGCTAATACATGTTTAGGATCGTCAGGTATTGTTAAGTTTTCTATTCCATTTATGAGTCGTTGTGTGATGTAAAGTACTTTGACCGAGTCGACCTGGCAGGTTTTGGCCGACCGATTTAATTGTCTTTTGGAGATGAAGGTCCAGCTATGATCGAAATGATGATCACGGAGGACCTAATGGATGTGTCCGAAGTGTGCCTTAACTAAACCATAAACGACATGCGTCTTATGAAGTCAATTGATGTTGACTTTGTAAGAATCGATCTGATTATAATTATCAATTGTGTGAGTGTGTCAATTCTTTTTCTCATCAATCATTATTTACGATAAAGTGTTATAGCTATACTTAAAATGATACATTTTAACAAAATTCAACCTACTTCATGTCAATCATATTTCATGTGATAAAATGGACGTTATATTGATTTTTTTTTTTTTTTGTCTTTCCATGTTTACCGACATTTGAGGTTTCCTAAAAAAGAGTTTGTGTGATTTTGCAGGTCCGAGGTTCTTACCCTACCTGTCAAACCATTTCACCGTAACCAACCTGCTGGAAAACATTATATATCATAAGATTATACAAGAGAGTGAAGACAAGAAGGAATTCCATTAGAAATCAAATACTTGGACAGATTTGCCCACAATTGACTTTCCTTTTCTTTTTATTTATAATTGCAATTACATACAGATTCTTTGTCCTGACTGTCGCAATCAAGTCCTCCAGTAACTAAATATTGGCAAAGAAGGCCCCAAAAAATTTGGTTCCTTGCCGAAATAACCCAAAACTTCAAAACTGAATTGCGCGGGCAACAATGACATCAAAAAAATCCAAATCCAATGCTAAGAAGACGTAGTTTTACTGCAAAACATACACTATACCTAGTAATAGTTTGTATTTTTTTAATAAGACTAAGCGGAAGACTCTAAGACAATGAGGTAATGTTGTTGTTATACTGTGATACTTGACTTGAGACTGGACAGAGGATCTGCACTCACAATCCCAGCGCAACTTCCAATCAAACCGTCGGAATCTGTAGACTTTCACCGCCGGAATCAGAAGAAGTACTTCCATTAAAATCCATCATCATCATCCACTGTTGAATCTCCGCTTCCCCAATAACTTCCATGAAGTCGAATCCTTGGTTTCCACCAAACGCAAACTGATTTTCCGCCGGCTCGTTTCTTTGATTCATTTCTTTCTGCTCTTGCTGTAACGAAGAAGAAGATGCCTGACCATTTTGATCCGACCCGTTTGTATAATCAGAAAATGCAAAATTAAGCTTTGCTCTTGGCCCTCTGAACTCAATTGCCGCTCGATCGTACGCCCGAGCAGCATCCTCTGCTGTACTAAAAGTCCCGAGCCAAACTCGAGCAGCTTTCCGTGGATCTCTTATCTCTGCCGCCCATTTTCCCCACGGCCGCTGCCGGACACCCCTGTAATTTTTTTTCTTTTTCTTCACCACATTTTTGTTCTTCTTATTATCATCCCCTGGTGTCATAAAGAAATTGCATCCCAAGCATCCGTTGATTTTGCATACATGGCACACGGGCAAAACTGGAGGAGCAGCGGATGATGACGTCACACGGGTTTCTGATTGGATGGAGGGAAACGGTCGGAATTCGTGGTGGTATGGATAATTAGTGGCGGTTTCACCGGTTATGACATTTGTTAAGGCGGCGACCATGATTGAAATTTCCTGCTCTCTGGTGATTCCAGGCGGCGGCGGCGGCGTAGAAGAAGGAGGTGTTGGTGGTGGAAGATCTTGTTTGAGTCTCTTCGTTGACCTCTGCATGTTGAAGATGAATTTTAAAAAATTTTTTTTCCTTTTGTGTTTGGAGATTATGATTTCTTCAGGTGGATTCCCGCGGTTTTTTTTGGTAGAGAGTGGAAGTCAAATGGGTTTATATATGGGGGGGATGTCTACGTGGCACACAGCTGGTACACTTTTGGGACACGGGTTGACTGGTTTAAGGGCTTTTGACTTGATGAGTTGGCAAAGACACATCAGCTAAGAGAGAGATACTACTAGGACCGTATTGCTCCCTGACGTCACAGATGACAAAAGCAGGATTCTGTCCCCTGCTTCCAGTGAAGCTTCCGTTTGTAAAATCTGTGTCAGTTCGACAGTCTCAGCTTCCAGAAGGACGGAGTTCGAGATGGTTCCGTTTTGTTGACATGATTTTTTTCATTAATATACTTGGAATTTATGTTAAACTAGTGACGTCAACAACAACATTACTATATTGTCTTAAAGATTCTGGTCTATTGCAAGTTATGAAAGTTCGGATATATAAAACTATATACATGGGTTAGACACATACAAAAGTTAGTCGACTTTTCGACATATTGTAATATTAATCAATCATTTCTAAATTTCTAACCATAAAATCTAGTTTTCGAGATGCACGTTGCCCATGGATAAAATTCTAAGGCGATTGGTGATGATGCTTAAAGACTAATTTATTTGGTCTCTTTATATTTGGTGGGCATTCTTCCAAATATTTGTTGGAAAAGTATTTAAAATTACTTTAAATCTTGTGATCCAACCTTGTATAATGTTATGTGACCTATTGATAGGAGATTGGGTGAAGTTTGGAATGTTTTATGAACAATGGAATGTAAACGTTCAAAGTGTTCTGGAACACTTTCAGAACTCTTCGAACGCCTTGTATAGGCATTCGAAGTGACATGAATTGTTTAATGTAGCCGTTTGAAGTGACATGAAGCTCTTGATGTAGACGTTCGAAGTGATGTGAAGCTCCTGATGTAGGCGTTCGAAGTGTTCCAGCAAGCTTCTAGAACACTTCGAACGCCTACATAAGGCGCCTGAAGTGTTACGACAGTTCATAAAAGATGCAACTTCTGCACCAAATGACATCTCTTTTCATATTGAACGTCCATAACCGATCCAGTGGGAAAATCTGCAGAAAAAGGGTCTTCTGAACTTGTAGTTTGTGAACTCAAAGCCTATAAATATTAGTCTTTGCTATCTTCAACATATACTTGAAAAATTCTTCAATTTTTGATTCTACAACATTCTTATCTTATTCTTCACTATCATTCTCTTTAACTAAACAAGTTCAATACTTTCTATTTAAGAGCAATAGAAAGAAAGTAATCTGTCATATCCTGAGAATCATTTGCTAGAAGTATACATTGCTCTTCGTTATAGGCAAAATTACTTTAAAGACAATGACAATCCGTCACGTCTCGGCTATTCTATATTTCTGAGTTACCACTATTCCCTGCAATTTTCTAACAATACTTACATAGTAACACACATTTGAAAAGACATTTACGCGATGTAAATACAAGTTATAAATATTTGTTGAATGGATAAATCCTAAACATAAGAAAGTGACAATGTCCTTTCAAAAAAAAAAAAAAGTGACAATGTATGTCCTTCCGAATTGATAAAAAAAAAACCAATACAATAAATACATATTTCAATTTATACTTTTTTATTATAAAATCCTACCAACAAAACGGTGGGCACTCACAGTGGGCAGGGTTCAACCTTTTATTCTCACGGACGAAGAGTTGCTAGCTACTAAATTTTTGATGAGGGAGTGGGTTTTTCCCCACCTGTACCAGAGGTCCCTTAGCGAGGTGAGATGTAAATCGAGGGATGTGCTCCACCGGCAGCCCTGCAAAGGGAGAGGACACACGAGACTCAGTCAGCACAGAGACAACCCTTGTAATATTTCAACAAAGATTGTCTCCACACGGACTAAATTTAGTACTACAAATAGTCAGCAACCTTAATGTCCCAGCTAAATGGGACACATGACTTTGGTGGTGAATAGAGTGGGTTGGGATCTCCTCACCTCCACTTTCCTTACTTCTTTTGTGACCACGCGACACGTGGTAGCAAGGGGAATGGTGAGGCTAGATGCAGGTGACTCTCATCTAGTCTCACCACCCCTTACTGCCACGTGTCGCGCGGTCACGCGTCACCGCATCCCCCTTGCGGTGAGGGGATCCTATCCCGAATAGAGTACCCATTTTTCCGTTAAAAGAGGGTTGGCTAAGATTCCTTTGTTTCAAATTGTAAGGTCTTATGTTTAAATCTCGTTGTCAACAATAGCTAGTCGTGGAAAATTTATAAATTTCATTATAAATCATCGATGAAGATGTTGATATTCTCTGACTCTGTATTGGGAAAGTCTCTCCTCAACCTAAACTTAATATAACCAAAAAAAAGCATATTTTCATGTTTATTAATTTTAATCTTTTGTACATTAAATTTACAGCAGTTTCTTTTTCTAAAGGAATTTCCCAACATTCTTTTTCTTTTTACCAAAAAAAAAAAGTTATTATTGGTGACTTCAACATCACAGCTAGAGCAGACTGGATCAGCTAATGTATTTTATCTAAGTTTTAGAATAAGTTCATTTGTGTAGCATAACTTAGTTGGTACTCAAGTTAGAACATTACAACTAAAAAGACACACACAGCGTGAGTATAATGATGCTATCTGGACAAGTAAAGGTTTAGATCATGGTATCCGATCCAATAGGATAAAAAAGTTACTGTAACAGTTTGCAATGATATCTTATATAGCTTGTCTGATGAAAACCACCACTAATTTCTTAATTTATATTTTTTATAAAATTCTTTAAAGCTAGAATAGTAAAAGCCTCTGAAATGAAAGTATGTCTTTTTACCATTAGAATGAGTTCATTTTAAATGGTCAATTAGGTGATGTTGACATCAGTAAAAGTCCCCATCATGCTTGTACTATTTGTCTTTTTTAAAAATTCTTTAAATAAGATGTTTTTTGAAACCAATGAATTTGAAAATGTGAAAAGACAGCCTGTTATACACATACACTAGAGCTCATTCAGGTCAATTTGACTTAGGAAGTGTTTGATTTGAGGCTTCTTCATTAAAGGTATGAGTTTGGAGGGCCTCCAAATTCATACACGTTGTTTGGTTGTTAAAAATGGGGGTATGAGTTTTGGATTGATATCTGAATATTTGGTAATGAATATCGTTTTTCGATATACTAGTTTCCTATTCTTTCAATATTGAGGAAATGGGATATGAGCTTGACCACTCTCAACCCATCCCCGCTTCCCCCACCCACCCCCTAATGGTCAAAGGCCCCTGTCGGTCAACGCTGTCGGTCAAATTTTTCCAGTCAATTTTTTGGCCGCCTATCTTCGATGCCCATTTCAATTTTGATACATTACAGACACCATCAATGTCAATCGTATTCATTCTCACTTCAATACCAAACAAAACTTTTACGTCCAAATTCATATACTCTCACACACATGCACTGTCATATTCATTCCGATTCTGATTCCGATACTCAAATACGAACCAAAACCCTTTAGACTTCTTTGTCTTAAGACATAGTAACTTGTATTCCATTTACCCACATCATCTTGATTTTTAATTTTCTACGTGTTGGTTTACTCGTAAAAGTTGAAAGGTAAATATTAATATATTAATCAGAACTAACAGAAACATCGTGAGAATCGACATGTACACTCCACACGTTAAATTAACCTAACTATTTCAATTAAAATGAATTACTCATTCTTATTAATTAGGGTATTTTGAATGATAGCTAACATGATTCTGACCTGGTTTGTAAATTTTTCATAATTATACTATAAATTTTAGTTTACATTTTTCTTTCTTATAATTTTTCACCATATGAAAGAAACAAGTTTGCACAAAATAATGACGGTATTAGACAAATCGCTTTTTTATATTTAAAAAATCCACATATATTAAAATAAATATCATGTTTAATATTCTATAATATTTATATTAATAATTTATGACATTAAATTTGTTGAGTCACATGAATTATATTAAAAGAATTCAAATATAAATAAATGTAAAAAATCATTGTCATAATTAATGTTCTAAACTGTAGTAAGCAACTTGCAATTACTTCTAGTAAAATAGATACACGCAATCAGCACTGTTGGTGCGCATTAATTCCCATCCGGGTGAGAGACTAAAGGTGGGAAAAATATGAGGACTCTAATCACGCGTCGTCACATGTAAAAAAAATAGTTTTTTAAAGAAGGGGGTGCTGTTCTTTTTTTTTTAAAATGATTTTTTACACGTGACGATACGTGATTGGAGGTATTATATTTTCCTCGCCTAGCATCCCCAGATCTGAACCCTTCCCATCCATTGACCACATCAAAGATGATGTTGTCTCATTCGTTGATTACATTTTCTTGCACAATATCTTATATTAAATTCCTTTTCGTCAGACATATCGTTAATTCGTTGGGATATTAGTGAGTATGGTCGCCGTTGTAGTCGTAGACTACAGACAGCTAATGATATGGATAGTTAGACTTAATACCTTATTAATATATTGCATTTGGACGGAGAATGATAACGACTAATCCATAGATATTGAGTTGACACAAGAAAACTTTTCAACACTGAATTATTTTGACTAGTAAAATGTGATTTGCATATCTGTTAGTCTTAGGAGACCAAGGACACGTGATTGATGTCTCTGAGCAACACGAACATTCCTCTTGTCCTTAAATTTTCGCTCTGGATATTATTTATTTTTATTCAAATCGACATATTGATTTGTAATGTTTTGTAAAATTTATTAAATTAGAATAGATGTATCAATTTTTGATTCCGTGATATACTTATTTTTTAAAGTCTTTGAGATTCAAACACATCCTCTTGATTTTGCTGGTGTGTATTGTCTCCCACTTCAATGATAACAATATTATCGCATTGACTTAAAGACTGTCGTCTATAGCTCTTGATTTTGCTTATGTGTATTGTCTCCCACTTAAATGACAACAACATTAACCATTGATTTAGCGACTGTCGCCTATGGCACAGTATATGAAGGTCGGACGTACGCAACCATACACATGTGTTAGAAACACACAGAGTTTGTTTCCCAATAACCCATAATGAATATTGTGTCAAGCTATGTTGATCTACTGCTA
Source organism: Eustoma russellianum (assembly GCA_036186865.1). Classification (NCBI taxonomy): domain Eukaryota; kingdom Viridiplantae; phylum Streptophyta; class Magnoliopsida; order Gentianales; family Gentianaceae; genus Eustoma; species Eustoma russellianum. The sequence continues at coordinate 999,442 of AP025073.1, forward strand.
CTTCACAATATAAAGAAGACTAAGTCCGGAATTCCAGGACCACGTAACACAGACAATGGTACAAATAATAAGGAAGAACAAATTTACTAAGTGACAAAAGTTATCTATAGTTCCGCACTCTATACAACATAATAAAATTCTGGAAAATAGTGGTGTAAAAAATTCTAGTCTCAGGCAAGAAAAAGTAACTCTTAGAGAGAATAAATTAGTAAGATTAGATTAAAAATTAGATGCAAAATTCATATCAAGTTACATTACAAGATAACTCATCTGGCGCAGGGCCAGCGGTATAAAGAAAGGCTCTAAGATAAATGAATTTCATTGCAATGAAATCATGAGCAGGATTTTCAAACTATACCGTTCCAAAATTTGAGCAGTATCTTCAAACTAGTCCTCGCCCTCCGAGTCTGCTTTCACAGAGAAGCAAAATTAGTCGCGCCTCCCTTTTACTAAACCAGAAAAGGAGAAAAAGTGTGCGTAAGTGGGGTGGGGTTGGGGGGAGAGCAGTGGGATGGTGTGAGGGCAGGGTGGGGGAGCAGCCATCTCATAGAGATGAACAAAACCAAAATTATAAGATAACCATAAAGTGGCCCAAGGAAATGGTTCTGCTAAGCCGCGGGTGAGCGTGACCCAACACACTATGTCTCACGCTCACCATTGGGTCCACCCCTCATCCAGCTAACCACCCTACACTGCCCTGTGTCATCCAGTAGATCCGACACCACCCCTCTTGTGGTGAGGGGATCCAACCCTGGCACTAGAATTATTTAATGTGCAATATAGGGGGATGTGTAGATGTAACATGGCTCTAAGATTAGGTTAAAGAGTCTTAGATATTAGCAAACTAGAGTATGATACTCATCAACTAGTCAACCATGTCAGCAGGCAAGGGGGAAAATGATTGATAGAAATGTCAAAAACTATGATACATGACACTTCCAATTTGAATTTATTGATTCTGCAGTCTGCAGTATCAATGAAGTCCCAAATCTTATACCAGATAAACCAGAATCTCAAAACATGAACAAAAGACATAGGACAGACTAAACAAAAAATCTTTCTTCAAGATAAATTGTAGCTTTAGCGACACTTACCAGATCGTACATCTTCACCGACTTTTCCTCTATTTTCCAGTTGTCTCATGATCATTGAATATATGAGTACCCACCAGTAAATGTGGAACACAAGCAGTGTCAACAACATTGTATTGAAGGCATAGTATAGGGACATAACATACGTGTCTGATAGGTCCAAGAATTCAACGGTGTAGTAGCTGGTAAATGCCAAACCACACAATTCATGAGACAACCAGAATATGATAACCAAGCTTGTAAAGAACCATTGTATCAGAAGCACACCTGGATGATCGTATGACCCAAAAAGGGAAGTATATTAGCCTCAAAACAATCCATGAGATAGCAAATAGCCCAAAGCAAATGCTAGCTCCGAACTCCTTTTCTGAATATTTGAACACTTTAGCAGCTTCAAGAAAAATATCACTACCATCATGCAATGCGAGAATGATAGCGCCAATACGAAAGAACCTACACAAACAAGAATGAACTCAAGAAAAATAATCTGGTCAATTGGACTATAATTTGCTCCTGGCCATACATATAAAGGTCCATGCTCAGACCTATGGCGACCATTAATTCACAAATCAACTTCAGGATTTGATAATATAGTGAAACCAAACTCTCTGCACTGATCTAGAAAGCTCTCAGTTCTCATACCACTTCCTAAATTAATCCATCGTAGTAATAGCTAAGCACCTAAATTAGTCATAACCTGTAATTGCTGACAATTGACAAGGGACAATAAGAAAGAATCTCACCCGAATTAATCTACACCTCCCCCCCCCCCCCTTTTTTAATTAAGCATGAAAAGAAAGAGAGAGAGAGAGAGAGAGAGAGAGAGAGAGAGAGAGAGAGAGAGAGAGGCACTGAAGTTGGTGAATAAGCCTGAAGTTGAAGGGCTTAGGATAAAAAGAACACTTCCAAAAACTGGAACCTGGTGCATAAGTAAGACACATTCTGATGCATGAGTACAGTAAGATACCCTGTGATGTATGAGTATGCAATCAGAATAACAGTGACAATATGGTGGGACATCATAACAGAGAAGTCTTTCCGACGTGTCTCCCATGTAAGGAGGGAGACAATGCTGTAGAGGTAGAATCCACACTGACACATGTAGATGGATCTCAAGGAAGACCTGAAATGCAAGCAAAACAGCAGACATTGTTAGACAACAGAAATACCAGAGCATGACAGCCAATACATAGGCAAAAACTACAGATAAAACTCTTCTTCCACATCATACAGATCAATGACTATCAAGTGTATGTATAGACAAATAACTTACTCTTCTCTTTGACAATTTAAGCTTTTAAATGACAATGGTAAATTATCAGTGACAAAGTAAAAAATGTCAGGGTTGAAGGCATTTCACACAGCCTTCCTGGCCAAAGTGCTAAATTGAAAGATATCATCTTCAAGAGAAAGATAACTAGACTTTGACTGAGAGGATCACATTTATCTGAAAATATGCATTTCTTTAATTGCATCCTGATGATGAATGCAATGCGAGTACACTGTACGAAAGCGTATGCAAAAAAATATGTTTTATTTAAAACATAGTACATGCGAATATGCTACACCAAACTCGGAGCTTCAGACCTGTGTAGTAGTTGTAGAATTTCTTGGATTAAAGAATCACAGGCTACATAAAAATCAAAATCCAAGACGAAGTTGATTCATGAAAGGACGCATATTTCTTCAGTTACATACTGAAGCAGCAGAGACATCCGAACCCTTGGAAATAGTGGAATGACTAAGAAGCAAGCATACATTGCAGCACTATAATAGCTTGTTGGTAGCAGAAAACTAGCTCAGTGAAATTTCGAGAGAGTAGAATTAGAACCAGCTATATAAGTTTAGAGATACCCGTTATAAAGTTGAACACCATACACATTATATAATACTAGATTCAACAAGCTGGAAAAAAATATCCAGAAGGAGATTACTCACTTAAGCTCTTGATTTGGCCATCCTCTGAAGTACTCCTTCAGATCCTTAGACCATGTCTCATTGTATAAGAATATCAACACCGAATATTCAACTGAGGCATAGTAAGCTAACTTCCACATCGACTCTGAACATTTTTTAATTTTTACTCTTCTAGCTTCATCAATTTTTAGTGGAACATTTCCTAGGCCCATTAACCAAACTGCCAGCCTCTGCAGGTATATTGTAGCAAGAAGAAATGATGCATCAGAAAAATACGAATAGAATAAAGATAAAAGGAAAAAAGAGAACAGTCTGATTTATTCGCATTTACAGAAATTAGGAAACAGGAAATATTAGCCTACAACGAAAAAACTAAAAAAGACTGTTTTTATCAGGCTAGTAATAAAAGCAAATGGAGGTTGTATGTCCTGCAGTTTCAACATCTACAATGGATGGAAAAAAGATAATAAAAAATTGGGTACTTTGCTTCAATATACAATATGCTTGTGACATCAACCCAAGTAATCAGAATCTGTTAAACTGGAATCATGGATTCTGATTAAGATCATAGACCCAATTTCAGAACCTTTCTCTTTAATCTAGACATATTTTCCTCCTCTTGATCACATTTCAACTTTTCTCCCTTTGGACGAGTATTGTGATGGCATTTTGCTTTCAAAATCAGACAATTGCACAAGTTGGTCTTGTTATAGGGAATCAAAGGGTAAATGATAAGAGTACGTAGATTGATAAGCTACGAAGAAAATGCAGCATAACTCATAGTATAAAGCAAATTCTGTACAATCCAATAGTTCCTAGATATACTCTAAAATCAGGAAACTTGTAAGAAACAAACAAGTACTTCAATCCACCCCTGCAAAGCTTCACTGGAAATCCAAAATTTCGATTGGCAGACTTTTAACAACATGGATACATGAAAGGAATGATTTAATTAAGGATTAGAAATGAAAGGAGTGTATCTTCAAGGCTATGTGTGAACATGAAATTACATATAAAGCACCCTTTAGGAAAATTAGACTAAGGGTTATTGTCCCAGTCACTACAGTGGAGGTAATTGCTAAGGTGTTTGAGCATATGCAGGACCAGTATATTATCGTAGGAGCTGTTAAAATTACAACATTGCCAACACCTAATTTCACCCCTCTACCATCACCTCAACCTTGAGCTAGCTCCAGAATTCACAACCAGGGCTCATTATGTTAATGGAAGTGCTAAGGCGCAATCTTGCCGCTCCTGAATATGCCATTAGAGCTTCTACTCTCACGTCATAAGCCAAGTTGCTATCTTTATGATATTATCTGCTTGAAATTGATGTACATAATAAATCAGAACTAAATACTGACGATTCAGGACTATTTCGGTCACAAGTACACAAATAGAGCAACTTACATCCGGAACTAACAGTAAATAAATACAAAAACCAAAATGACATAAGAATTTCTGAATCACAGGTTGTGCATGTCTTTATCCACATTTAAGTAGAAGAAGCTTACACGAAATACATGTCTGTCAAGGATTAACCTGGCAACCGCAAAACCTAAGGAGAAAAAAATTGCAATGACAAAATCCCCTGTCCTAGGGACTCCAGAATGAATATCCATCAGAAGGAGGATTCAAACCTCAACTCCCCGCTCCACCTCTCATTCACTCATCAAACTTCTAATGATTTTCGCTTACGAACACTCTACATTCCGGGGAGGAAAAAACAATTACTTCAAATTTTCCGCACAGAACGAAGGAAAATACGAAAAGTAGATGAAAAACTGTTGGAATGAGAGAATGGTGTTGGCGAGGTGGCAATGAAAGAGAGAGTTTGCAGCGAAGAAATGAGAGAGGAGACAGTGGTGAGAGGATGATGCTAAAGAGATTGAGAGTCGGAGGGGGGGTGGGGAACAATGGGGATGAAGGAAGGTGTAGATCTCGGGAAGCAGTAGAATGCTTTTCGTGAAGGTCCACCGGAGGAATTTTGGTGCCGCGCCCAGTCACCCGCCAGGGGGAGTGCGTTTCTTGTCGTCTTATATATATATATATATATATATATATATATATATATATATATATATATATATATATATTAATGACACATCATGTAACCCCAATGTTTTAAACCCACGCGATGGGGGAATATTTTGTAGCAAAAAAAAAAAGGTTGTTCTCCCAACCCCAAGTGCCCCACACCCCGGCCTGATAAGACAGCAGAAAGGATGTAAACTAGGTATTCAACAGTCCGTTAAGGAAGAGGTATGATGCCCCCAGACCAGGAGCTCACTCTTTAAAACCTCTCATTGGAGTCTGAATATGTTACCCCCGCAGTGCAGGCTGCGATACTCGAACCATACATCTTGTAATAAATCTACTCCTCTGGAATCAGCTGAGCTATACACTGCGAGCACGCGATGGGGGAATATTTTAGTGTCTCGTGTAGGATATACATTATGAAAGAAGGTTGTATGTTATCTTATTATAGATACTATTTCCGTCTTAAAATATAAGTGTATATTAATTTTTTAATATAGTTTATGTAAGTTTATTTTGATTTTTTAATATAATATAACTTTAATATCTTTAAAAATAAAGTAGTATTATTAGTATATTTAAATTGTATGTTTTGTTTTTTATATGTTTTAATAGAAGAAATATATAAAACTTGCGTAAGATATACAACATGAAAATTTCATGTGTAAGTAATGTATGACTCAATCCGATGTAGTAATAAGATAGATTTTACCATTTTATTTAAGGGTTTAAATTGAACGCCGCTAAATGATACAAGTAAATTCATCCATATAGTAAACTACTGATTTCTGAATGTTGGTTAAAAAAAATAATTTATTAGTATTGCAGAAGAATATAGTAACAACAACAAGCATACTCAGTATATCGCAACGTCAGCAATAATTACCGCTAAGGTCTGATGAGGGTGAGAGGCAGACAAACGATACCTCCATCCCAAGAGATAGAGAATTTGCTTTCGGTGAGACCCACAGCTCTATGTGTACATGCATATTTGACATAATAATAGGCATATGGTGTGCTAGTATACTAGTGAATGAATTATTGAACACAAATAGAAAACGATTAAAATACATAAACATGTAGATGCACACATAATGAAATACAAAGACAAAAAAAGGTGTAACAAAGTGCAAAATCAACCTAAAGTATAGAGAGTATCTAAGCCCCTAAGTATGCTCTACGGTGCCCGTATATTCTGCCTAAACCTCCTTAACTTTAATCATCTCCCTCCATGAACTCCTATCATGGATCATGTCCTCAGAGAAGTGTAAATCTAGTAGGTCGTGCCGAATCTGCTCAACCCAAGTTAATTTGGGTCTGCCTTTACTCCTTTTCCCTTCTACAGTAAGGCTTTCAATTGTTCTGACAGACGTCGTTGTCTGTCTACTCTTGACATGTCCAAACCATCTCACTCTTCCCTCTCTTATCTTATCTGCTATACTAGTCACTCCTGTCCATTTCCTAAATACCTCATTTCCTATCCGGTCTAGCCTTGTGTGTCCACATATCCACCTCAGCATCCTCATCTCTGTCATTTCCATCTTATGCGCCTGTGTCCTCTTGATGGCCCAGCAGTTTGTTCCATATAACATTTTCGGCCACACTGTCATCCTATAAAATTTTTCATTTAATTTAGTTGGAAAATTCTTGTCACACACCACCCCTGAGACCGCCCTCCACCTACACCAGTCTGCATGAACTCGGTGGGCTACGTCATTATCTGTGTCTCCATCTTTTTGTACAAACAATCCTAGATACTTGAACTTACTTACATGTGGTACCACTTGACCATCGATGGTGAGCTGGTTATTCTCACCATTTGCTGCGCCGCTGAAGTCGCAGTACATATACTCGGTCTTAATACGACTAATCCTTATGCATTTTCTCTCTAAAGCATCTCTCCACTCCTCTAACCTCATACTCAAAGTATTTCTATCCTCTACTACTAATACAATATCGTCAGCAAAAAGCATACACCATGGAACTGCCCCCTGGATCGGTTTTGTCAACTCGTCTAGGACAACTGTGAAAAGAAATAGGCTCAAAGCGGACCCTTGATGAAAGCCTACCTCCACCAGAAAGAAGTCTATATTCCCCACAGATGTACGAACAATTGTTTTTGTCATAGCATACATATCATTAATTATGTCTATATACTTTATAGACACCCCTCTTGTATCTAGACTATCCCAAATCAATCTACATAGCACACTATCATACGCTTCTTCAAGATCGATGAAAACCATATGTAGATTGCGCTTCTTTTCCCTATACTTCTCCATCAATCTTCTTAGAATGTGTATTGCTTTCGTAGTCGACCGTCCTGGCATGAAACCAAACTGGTTCATTGCAACCTGAGTTTCTTCTCTAATTCTAGTGTCGATTACTCTCTCCCATAACTTCATAGTATAACTTAGCAACTTAATTCTCTTGTAATTCCTATAACACTGTGCATCTCCTTTGTTCTTATATAGAGGGACCACGACACTCTTTCTCCACTCATCTGGTATTTTTCCTGTTTTGATAATAAGGTTGAATAGTGTAGTTAGCCATTGACCCTTTCCTCTCCCAGATACTTCCACGCCTCAATAGGTGTGTTATCCAGCTCAACTGCCTTAGCTCTTCCCATCTTCCTAAGTTCTCTCTTCGCTTCTCCTTGTGAGATGTTCTGACATTCGCAGTTATTATATTACCATTTTTGGGTAGTGATTCTTTCTCTTTCTTCATAGTCAGCCCTCCCCTCGTTAAAAAAATTATGGAAATATGTTTGTCATTTCCTCTTAATGTCTTGTTCTTTGACTAAGACATGCTCATCTTCTCCCTTGATAAACTTTATGCCTCTTAGGTCATGTCTTCTTCGATTCCTAGCTTTGGCAATCTTGAACATATCATGTTTCCTGCCTTTTGTTTCTAGTCTTTTGTACATCCTTATATAGGCTACGTTCTTTGCCTCCGTTACTGCCTTCTTCGCCTCCTTCTTGACGATTTTGTGGTTCTCCCTCAATCTCACTTTCTCTTCTCCGTCTGTGTAGCTTAACAGCCCTCTAAAACTCCTTTGCTTATCCCTTATTTTTTTGATGCACACCCTCGTTTTACCACCACGACTCTTTATGTACGTGTGTCTTTCTTTTTGTTACCCCAATAGTTTCTCTTGCCGCGTGCATAGTAGTAGTCGACATAGTCTCCCACATCTGGTTTGTGTCCTCACCAAGTTGATCTAATGTCGCTGAGATGACCTTGTATCTAAATATGTCAATCTTTTTCGTCCTTCAAACTTCCCCTTTGAATCCTAGGTGGGTATTTTCCAACCCCCTTGCTCCGCTTTGACTCAAGGATATAACTACCACTAGTAAACGGTGTTGCGTCACTACTGTCTTCCCTGGTATAACTTTGTAGTCCCTCCACAATAGTTGATCTTCACGCCTCATCAGAAAATAGTCGATTTGCATATTATGCCCTCCACTGCTAAAGTGATCAAATGCGATTCTTTTTTCTTAAAGAACAAGTTTACAATAGCTATGTTATGGGCCACCGCAAGGTCTAGCAAATCCCTACCCTGCTTGTTTCTATCTCCATAACCAAACCCGCCATGTGTCGACTGAAAACCACCAGCATCCTTTCTAATGTGGCCATTAAAATCACCTCCTATACAAATTCGTTCCTCTCGAGGTATTGTCTTCAACACTACATCTAAGCAATCCCAAAACTCTTTCTTTTCCTGTTCTCCTAGTCCCACTTGGGGTGTGTAGGCGCAAACCACTGTCACTACTTCCTTGTTTAGTACTAACTTCATCACCATAATTCTATCATTATATCTTATCACATTAATCACGTTCATGTGCAATTCTAACTTTACTAAAAAAGCCTACCCTATTTTTGGTCACATCGGACCCCGAATACATCAACTTATACCCATTACACTCTTTACATTTATTTTCCTTCCACCTAGTCTCTTAGAGGCATGCTACATATATTCTACGCCTTCTAAGCACATTTACAGCCTCCAACAATTTACCACTTAGTGTTTCTACATTCCAAGATGCTACACGTATTGTAGAAGAATATGAATTAGGAAACATGAATAAGCCGAACCACTAAAAAGTGAAAAGATGGTGTTAAAAATCATCCAAGTGCTAACTGAAATGGTACTACAGAAACTTACTACTACTAACATATACCTATTTTTCAAAAATGAAGAATACTTGTGGGGCGAAAAGAATATTTATATAATATTTCTTGTTTATTCTAATTAACCAAGTATAGGTAAAATATTAATGACTAAAATATTTTTGACTTCTTAAATTATAGTCAAAGTCAAACTAAGATAACCTTTTTTTAAAACGGAAGAAATAACTCTGGTGATCATTAAAAAAAATTAAAGATGGGTAACAATATGATGCAGGTTGAGAACGTATTTCTTTTTTTTTTTTGGAAAAGAAAAGTTCTATTTCGTCGTCAAATCTACAATTGCAGAAGTAATTACAATAAGAGAGTGATACATTGACACCCCTCTTTTTTTAATTTATGCCGTGAGTTTGGGTTGTACGGGTTTGGAGATTGATCTCTTATTTATAGAAGATTTTTTATTAGATTTTCAATTTCATTTAGATTGCTTTTTCTATTATAACTAATATATGTGTTTATATGTATCTTTTTCAATCCTAATATTTATCTATCTCCCCTCGTAATTATCATATAACAAGCTAATGGCTCATAATTTAAAATAGATTTTCCTCTATTACCTTTTTCTTCCAGGGTGTAACACATTTGCTAGAGAGCTTGAAGAAATTTGGAAGACTCCATGATCTTTTGATCTCAACCGTTGATGGTTTGTTATAAGGGACTGCAATGGCCAGTCCATGATAATATTATCCATAAGGGTTTTAAACTTATGGGTCGAGAATTGTCATACGTGAAATTGATGCCCAAAAAGTTTATATTAATAATTGTTTTTCCCTTTTCTTGAGTACGCTCGTACAATGGCATAGTTATGTTGTTACCTTACAATGAAATATAGAAAGGAGATATATCAAACCAAAACCATTCGGGAAATCAAATTGGTCCTCCAAAGGGTCAGGAATAGGGGATGAGATAACCTCACCCACTTTCTCCTTACCCCACGCGTCACCGCGCGACACGTGACAGCAGGGATGAGTGGTGAGGTTAGATAAAGGTCACCCGCATCCAGCCTCACCACCTATCCCTGCTGCGTGACACGTGGGGTGAGAGGTTTGAGGTGAGGAGCCCAGGAATAATATCCCTCTACTATAGTGTAGGTTTGATGTATATTATGTGTATTAGCTAATTAATATGTATGCCCTTAACTTATCATGTCGTTTAAGTATACAATATTACAATTTTGTGATATATATTCACATATACAAAAGTGTTAATACCTGTGTATGCGTATATATCAAAAAAATAGTGTTAAATAGCCAAATGTCCCACAGTGGTCATGGTACACATCAACACAAGAACATTATCTTACTGCCTTAGAGGCTCCCGCTTACGGCGGAATAAGTGGGACGGATATACACAACCATACTCATGTGTTAGAAACGCACATAGGTTATTTCTCGATGACCCATAATGAAAATTGCGTCAAGTTGTGTCGATCAACTGTTACTTCACAATATAACAAGTGCATCTAATTTAACGAGTCATCTTGCTTTATTCCATCATATTCTATAACAAGATAGAAAGAAAACACCACACGTAATATTTATGATACATTTCTTTTCCAAAATCCCAACTAATGAATCTTCAGCATCTCCATTTTCCCTTGGCACAGCACCAAATCGATCAACCAAAAGTTGTACCAACAAATCTACTACATCATCACATTGTACCCCTTTTCTATGAAGATCTCCCAAACGTGAAACACTCCCAATTCTGTACAGCACTACTCACCATACAACGCTTGATTCACACACACACAGACACACACACAGACACACAGACATACACACACACACACACACACACGCACACACACACACACATACATACATACACACACACACACAGCAGTATGGGCAGCCAAACTGCATTTGCTTATGTTAAATTTCAATGCAAGTGTTGAGTCACGAATGTATATGTATGGCCATTGACAACATAACTAGTACATATAAGTAACCAGTCAATTTGATTGGACATGAAAGATAACTTCATTGAGGTTATATCCGTCTTTCATAGAAAGGCAACATACTATCCTCATTATAAGCGGATCAAATACTAGTAGCTCTCCTTACACTCTGAATACACGTCGATTCTCGATCCCAGCTGTTATCAGCTACATTAATGTGGGTGTAAATTGTGTGATACTAACATAATCCTCAAGAAAGAACTGTTCGTTGTCCTGGTTAAATAAGGTCTGTATTCTACACGAATATAACTTCAAATTTTGGACATGGGTTCCTCTCTATATGGTTTCTGAATTCTCTGTTTCCATTAAACCTGAAGGTATATAATGCCTGTCTTTGAGTCAAACCAAGAGGATATAACCTGTACACGCGTAAGTCATCATCTCCCCTAATCTTTTCTGGTCTTTCTGGCTTCCAAATCGGGACGTGTTTCATGGACTTGAACTTTGACAAAACAGCAGATTCCATGGCTTCCAACGTCAAATTATCTGACCTGCATCACATAGCCAACAAGTGCAAATGTTCAGGAGATCATGGTTGTGAAGATTGGAAACAGCATCAAGTAAATAGGACAAACAAATTAAATACCAACATTTCAGCTCAATCTCATGTTGTAGTTGGAATGACTAATAATTTGCGTGATTTGTTCTAGCAAAAACATTGCCGTTCAATAATGGTGAATCATAGTACATCACCTACATGCCAAAGAGCACAACTGCAGGTTCTCCAAACTACAAGCAATGCAGAACGAAAGGAAATCTTCAAGATTACACAAGATTTTTAGCATATATGACACAGTTTTGCTGAGTCTACCTACATACACAACAAAAGAAACGAACGTACTCTCACATGAAACATTCAACAGATTCATCATAATGATCCTTTCCATTAACTTATTCTCCTACAGGTATAATGTAAAAACATGTTGACATATTCAAATATGCATAAGAGCACTTGAATTGAAAGATGATGATACAAGAATACCACTCAAGCGTTTTCTCCACTATGTGGGATTGGCTATAAAGATCAATCATTTATCTTGCTTTTTTTTTGGAGTCGTAGTTTAAATCTTAATCTCCTTTTGTGTCTCCTGGTATTTAATGCATAATATGTGCCTTTAGAATAAGCCTCTTTCAAAAATATCATACCATCTCAACTGTGTTTCCGGCCTTCGTATCCAAAATTCTCATTCAAATCTTATAACTTCTATATGAAATCGGCTACATGAATCAACTTTTTCAACTGTACTCTACCACTGACCATAGGTTCCTCAATTGTCAAATAAGTCATATCCTTCGTTACTGTGCTCTCCATGTCTTTTTTGGTCTCCCTCTCCGACGTTCAACACGCACCTTATCCATTGTCTCGCACTATCTAACAGATACATCTGCATGACGACTTTGCACATGCTCATACCATTTTAGTATGAATGTCTAAGAGCCGTCTAACAATGTGTGATTGATTCCAGCGATGTCACAATTTTAATAAAGACGAATCATAGTACATCACCTGCATACCAAAGAGTACGACTCCAGGATCTCGAAACTAGAAGCAATGAAGAAGGAAAGGAAATCCTTCAAGCTTGGTAAGGAAAGTAGATCAATTCTTAAGTTTCCTGATTAGCGTTCGCGGATTATGACAAGATTTTAAGGACGTATTACATATTTTTGGGCGGTCTACCTACATACAATAAGACATATGAAGCATACTCTCAAATGAAACATTCATAATTATACTAGTCCCCAGAATTTAACAGATCCATCAACTTGCTCCTTTCAATTAACTTATTTCTTATACAGGCACAATGTAAGAACATGGTAACACATTCAAATATGCACAGAGCACTTGAATTGAAAGATGATGATAAATTAAGGCACAAGTAAATACCTTAAGAAAATGGACTCCAGCTCAAACCTCCCTCTTTCACGTACATATACATGATACACGGTTTGTACGCCCCTAGTGCATTTACAGGGACGCTTTTTGAACTCTGGGCTCTTCTCCTCTTTTTCACGGATATTTGTTGCGATGAAAATGCAAAGACGACATGATGAATGAACCGCAGCCATATCAACCAGGGCCTTAAAAGAATCTGATGGCCCCTCAAACTTCCACCTACGTGATCAAGCACTAGAGAGGGTGAACAGTCAACCTTGTACAGAGTATAATAATTGAAGATTAGGTAGCACTATCAGGACAACAAACAAAACAAATAACACGATAAAAGCAGAAAGACAAATGAAATTTATAATTATTTCAGTTGTTGCCAGCTAGAGATAGAAGAAAATTTGACTAGAGTTGACTCCACGGTCATCCAGAATTGCTTACCTTAAAGATTCATTATATGCACCTGGATTTTCAGCAAGGTACTTCATTTTCTGGGCAACAGGATCAATATCCTTTGGTACTTTGATGTGTAACAGAGAACCAGGTGAAGGAGCAAACTCTTCGATATTTGGGGCACCAACCACCACAGGAACTGATCCTGCAAATAGTAATTCATCCCTTTGATTTGGACGAGAATTTTCTTCATTTTAATAGAAACACTTATAACACGATTTAATCTGCCAATAGGATCCTAGAAGAACATAAAAACCTAAAAAAGAATCTCCACTGGCAGCAGATAATTCACGAGCAAAGTTCTCTACAAAGAATTTCTTACTGTTTTTTGGTACAATTACTTACATAACACCACCGAAAACCCGTCTCCCCACTATGAGGGGTTAGCTAAATGCATCTTTTACCTTCATTGGCTATATCATATATAATCACTATGAGAAGAATTGGGGGGAGCGGCGGATTGATTGGAGAATCAAAAGTGAAGGGATTTTATCATACCAGCTACAAGAGATTGGAAGAATTTTTCAGTAACATAATCCTCTTCAATGGAATTCTCAAAAGCCAAGCTGAATTTGTAATGCTTCAGAGCCTCCACTTTATCCACTGCAAGAAACTTAAGTCAAAGTTAGATAAGACTATGGTTATTCCACTGAAGAGCTATCAAGTTCAAGGAGGATCTTCCAACAACTGCGTTATATTTCATACAAGGCACAAGTTTCTCATAGATGAAGAAAAAATGCTGGAAAATTGTTCTGTATAGAAAAAAAGATCTACAAGTCAATAGGTAAGAGGCTAGTTCCATTCTCTCATCGTGAATATACAAGAATTCCATGCTGGAGGAAACAAGTGCAATGTACCTTCAGACTTAAATGTCCGAAACCACATTTAGACTGAAAAATAGAAACCTCCTATTCCTGTCCTATAAACCCCTTTACAAGAAAGCACTGACCTGTACCATCTCGATTTCGATGGCAACTGCCATAAGAATCAATTTTAACGTTTGCTTTCTCAAGACCCTCAAGAGCTTCCAATCGAAAGTTTCGAGCATCACAGTTAGAAATGAAAGCAGCTGCCAGAGCATTCTCAGTCTTTGGTTGCACAGGAGCCATTATATCATACTCGGCCCATGAAAAATACCCAACAGGAACATCTGATGAGAGACTAGTGGTCATAACAATATTGTATCCCTTCCTAACAAATGACAAAAACAATGAAATTAGTAAATCCAAAAGCCACGAATCGACAGCAACATGCAGAAGATACAAAGGAAAATGTCAATTCCTGCATTCGTTAATTGAATAAAATTATTCATTAACATAACTTCAAATTTGGACAGTCGAAAGAACCATACTCAGAACTTGCAAAGCTGACCGCTAATAAGCAATACTGTGATAGCATTGACTGCTTGCATTGATTTCTACAGCTAAACTTGCATAACCAAGATGTTGATTTTCTTTGCCAGGTTGGAGCAATCATAGGTAACATATGCTCACAAATAGGAGGATCAGCTTCGTCACAAGTCAATCAGGATATGAAAGGTATAACATTACCATCCAACCCAGGTAAATGCCCCAAGTATGCAGAATTTTCTTGTTTCTTGCAACAAGTGGAGGAAAGCTTCACAACATGATTAAGACCTTAATCTGTTTGGCAACAGAGTCATCCATACACTAATATATATATATATATATATATATATATATATATATATATATATATATATATATATATATTCTAAATGTGCATATGCTAAGACAAACACACTAATTTAACTGACAGGCCAACACGTGCATACAAACACGCCTTTCCTGTCCAGCAACACAGGAAAAATAACTCTGTGCCTAAGGCCAAGTATCACTGAGACTGAGATCATATCCAAGCTCAGGTTTAGCATGTTAAGCAATCACTTTGGGCACAGCCATAAATTGATGTTCTGAAGTATAATATTTCAAGATGTACCAAGTCAACTTCATATCACAATAAAACGATACGGTGCAATCGGAAGTATAAAGTGGCTGCTAGTCATTTTCTGCATTGTTCTTACCCACCGTCGTGCGATATCTAAGCTGTTTTCAGCATAGTATTTTGATGACTCCATTGACCGGAGCACACTCGCTGCGCCTCCGAGTTGTGGTAAGCCAAAAGCAGCATCAGGCTGCCTAGTGGAATCATATGAAAACTTACATCCCACAGAACAACTTTTCCACTCCTAAAACAGACATGAATAAACACTAAGTTTCAGAATTCTTCATCAAAGCACATACAGCACAAATTTCTTTGAAAAATAAGGAGGACAATGTACGACTGAGTACACAGACTTAATGTATCCACTTGCTTTAGTTAAGCTATACAACTGGATATCTCAAAATAGCTAGTGATTCACAAGCATCATTCACAAAACTTTCCATCTCAATGTTCCCTAATTGCAGCGCCAAAGACATAATGAATATGACATAACTACCTGAATAACTACCCAAAAAGCAATAAAGTGATGCATATGCCTTCCAACTTGCCCAGAACACAATATTCAAAGTACAAATAAAAAAATGTAAACTATGGAACGTTAGCCATTACTCTGCGCTTCAGTGATGACCCAGAAAACAAGAAGATTGCAGGCAAGAGTCAACAGCTAAGAGCAAACAATAAAAATAAAAATAACACCTTTACCTTATCCGTTGAAAGGGCAATAGTACTTCAAAAGAAGCACTACTTTCTTAATGAAAAATTAGCAGTTTCCTGCTACAATTTGCAGCAAAACACATCCCGATGCTATAAATTATAGTAGCACCAAGTTACCTGTTCACCGGCGTGGACAAAGACGGGTTCTTTGTGAAAATCCCTCAAGTAGGCAACAGAGTCTTCTTTCTCCAACCACTCTTCACAGTTGCCTTCAAATTGAGGGGAGGAGTCCAAAACATCAAATGGGCCGATGTGGGATGAGGTCTGGAACAAGGACGAAGAGGTGAACTGGTAAAACGATTCAGCCCAAGAGTTGATCACGTCAGCATTTTTGGCCATATCTAACCGTCCCAGAAACGCGATCTCTGCAATCACCACCAGAGCAAGAAAACACGGCATCCATTTTTTCTTGGAATTCCCACTAGTAATGAGGTTGCTGCCGGAGGAGGAAGACGAGGGCCCAGATGAATTGTATGGATCATCAAGACTTGGATGTCTATGGTTCGGACTCATCGATGCCCTTTTGCTATGATGATCTTGAAATTGGAGAAATCAAAGGAAAAGGAAAAAAAAAAAAGAAAGAAGGAATCTTTTAAGGCCACCGGGTGAAGAAAATCAACATGCTAAGTCTGTAAGGCCTGAAATGTGGGAGGCGTTAGAAGGGTTTAAGAAAAGATTGCCAGGTCGTTTATGGCTTCATTCCTTGTGGATTCCCTTCGTAAAGGCGGCCGTGAATATGGGATTCTTGGCTTCTTTTTTTCCCCCTTTTCTCGACAGGTTGTAGGTTGTGTTGGAGAAAAACAAACTTTATTATAGTTTTAATAAGAAATCCACGTCACAATTTTAGAACTAAACCTACATCTATCATACACAATTTTAGAACTAAACCTACATCTATCATACACAATGTTGTCAAATCTTTGTGTGGCATATAGCATGGTTTTGAACCTTAACGTACCAACCTTTTTATTATCTTTTAAAATCTTTTTTCTCAGCGGCAAAACAAATTTATGTCCAGATTTTTTACAGTTATGTCAATGCGTGTCAATATGTATTTTGTACAAAAATGTAACGTTTTCTTAGCAAATGATATTTTTTTACAACGTAGATAAAATGGCAACTCAATACTTGTGTGTAGCTTGTCACGACCGTGTCAATGCCTATTTTATATAAAAATATCTTTGAATATTGGAGGTAAAGTGTAGCAAATACGAATTAGTAAAACCAGATTAAAATAGCATAAGATAAGAATGAATCAAAAGTGTACAAAAGTATGTGTATGTAAAGAATGTCGTCGACACAATACAAATCAATACATATCTCAGAGACACTCATCAGTACCACAACCTTTTTACGTTTAGGTTACTGGACAGCTCTACTACGTCTGAGTGGACATAGTTCTTCTGACAGCTGAGATTGTGACTACAAATACGGTGGTGGCAGATCGGCCCCTTGAGACGCTATACACATTTGTGCCTCTGCCTGCGACAAGTCTTGCCTAGCTCTCTCGCAAACCGGTAGCCAGCGGGATCAAATAAGATGAGATTGTCCATGCCAAACATGTAATCCTGACCAAATGCATGTCTACCGTCGAGGGCTGGTGTCTGAAAAGATATGTCTGGCTGCGAACATCCTCTAGTGTATGCATGTTCCAAGGGATCCTCCGGCTGTGACGAGCCTCTAACGTACACGTCTGCTGATGATGGAACCTCCGGCTGCAACAATCCTCCAATGTATACGTGTGCCAACGATGGTCATTTTGTCTGAGACACAGTAAACTACAGATAATATGCATCGGTAGTTTGCTAGGTGGATGTGACTGGAGGTCTCCGCATCAGAAGATATATGAGATCCTCCAGTATGAGCCTATCCGGTGCCATCTCCATATATCTCCATTCTCTTGCCTTTACCGCAACATGGTACATCTTAGCTATAGTTTGTGCCTATAATTTAAATGATAGAATTATCAATACACGTTTAACTTATAATAACACAATTAAATGAAACAAAAAAAATGTACACCTACTATCCATATGAGACTATCTGTTAAACCACAGAAACCGTCATTGATTATGCGCTCAACATACGGTCGACCAAACATAAAGAGTGTATGAGGTCTATACCATTTCACATAGGGTGAGTCATATTCAGGACGTCTGACTAGGGTATAGCTATATCGATCTGCTGTGTCCGGTCATCCCATTACTGTGTGAATATAGCGTGAGTCTACGCATAGTCGACGTTTCCTACATTCTTCACCATTTGATGCAGCGAAACCCCCGTGTCGATGTGCCTAAGGGGATCCTCTGTGTCAACCCAAACTATCTCATCACTCTGTAGGAAAGATGATGCTCAACAATGTGATACAGTAGCATTGGCACAAGTGCAGTCCACATATGAGCATCCTGGGTGCACACACATAGCAAGCTCGCCAGCATATTAGGACCGTAAGACACAGAAAAAAAATCTTTTTCCGCTAAACTATCCATCTGATCGTGCACATCATCCACCGTGTGCTGAAATACCTCATGAAAGCTACGCTCACTAAGCCACCAGCCTGCACGGGACCCACAGGCATCATCTGCAGCTATTTCCCAACACGACAAGATAGAGGATGTCAAATCGCTTCCATATCCAGAACTACGGCAGGTGTATTGGCCCCGCAATCTGATAGCCTTTTGTCTGCACAACGATGTCCTAATGTAGATTTTGGCATAATACCGCAAGGACGGCTCTGTCCCAGGAATATATACGTGCATCGGGCAAGTTTTGAAGTATGTTCAGGTAGACCATTTGACATAAATGATTACTTTTATCACACAACAAACCCGTTAGAGGGGAGAAGATGTACGTTATACACCGCTGCTGAATTTGTTCATCGGATGGGTCTTCTGTAGGCTACTATATATAACCCACTCTATAGACTTTCTCCGTGATACACGGTTTCCTGATGTATGTGAAAGGTCCAGAGCCTATCCAATAAACTCTGTACATAGCAGGCGCCACTACGGTATAATACACGAGGATTCACGGTCAGTAAATGACTCACGGTCGATGCGAATACCAAACAGGACGGCTACATCATGTAGCGTAAATTGGTCTCACCTAAAGGTAGGTGAAAGGAGTGGGTCTCCTGTCGTCACCTCTCTATGAATGCAGTGATGAAACCGTGATCAACCTTAACCTAAGTACACTGTAACGCCCCATGTAGCCTCACATGCTCTATGTATGCCCGGCAACTATTAGGGACAACCAGATCCCTATAAAAGGCTATTGTCTTCAGCGTGTTTGGGGTGTTATACTTAGTACTACTCCTTACACAAAAGGTCGTATGCTTGCCGTGGAGCGTCAATAGATCTCCTATCTACAGCCTCAACTCGTCAACAACACCACTACCAGAAGCAAAAGACATCATGACTAAACTTAAATATGTAATAATATATTAAACACAAATACAATGTAATTAACATAAATTAAATGAAATGCAAAAATAAATGCACTATATATAAAAAATTAATAATTAACATAAATCAAACGAATTACACGTTAATGCAACCTAAACAAGTAAATAACAATAATTAAATACTAGTTTACATTCATGCAATCAAAAAGTAAATAAAAATAATTAAATACTATTGTCCATGCATAATTACAATAAATAAGTAACTCATAAGAGAGAAAGCTCGTGTCTATATTCAGTGTGTTTGATGTTGTGCGTAAATTCTAGTAGAATTAGCTATGTTTTAGCAAGATGAATAAAATGAAGTTTGAAGTGAAATGTGGGGTTTTTTAAAAGCAATTGTGGTGTACCCACCATGGTTTTGTCAAAATCGCATCATACATCACGGTTTTGTCAAAGTCGTACTACGTGCCTCATCAAGATTTTGACAAAACCATATATAATAAATGTATATTTACTTCAAAAAATGGGATCACAATAGATTTTCTTGCTAAAACTACAACAACTTCTGCCTTTTATCGTTTGTCTCTTTTGTGTTAAGTAGGTCGTAAATAGAGCCAAATAGTTATGTGAAATGTATAATTGAGTGTAAAGTCTACCTTTCTCGTGGAAAAATAAGATAGGAGACAAGGGGACATTCTTTAGTCCGAACGGGGGGAGTGTAAATTGAGTCAACCAGTTCGTGAACGGTTTCATGTACATTATTATTTTATTGATACTCTTTCTATTTTAAAAATATTGTACTAATTTGAATTGAACATAATTTTAAAAAAGTCAAACTTTGTGGGATTTTTTTTATATTCTAACCTTAACTGGTTACTTAAAATAGACAGAAATCATGTAAGTGTTAATTGAATAGTAGTATAAAGAGTTTAGCTACTAATATTTACTATCTTTAGAAAGTAATCAATATCGATGTACTAAACTAAAATAAAAAAGAGAACAATATTTTTGGAACAGAATAAGTATAATAAAGCTCAAGATTGATTTCAGTTAAATCGAAGATTTAACTAGTTTATTTTTGTTCGATTCATTGATTTTTAAGTATTTTCGAATTTAGAATATATATATATATATATATATATATATATATATAATATCTGTGGTTTGATTTATAATAGCATGTTTATTTGATATAAACAATAAATAAGTATATATAATAACTGATTATTTTGGAATGGATGTAAAAAAGTAAATAATTCGATACTATTGCTTAAAAATAAATGCGCGCGCACACACAAATATATATATATATATATATATATATATATATATATATGCATGTATTTCAAAAACTATAATTTTGTTCGAAATCGATTTGTAGTTGCGCCCGGTCGATGCTCAATACACCTACGACACTAGGCCGGGTAGCACCTAACCCGTTCGCAATCCAGTTTTCCCCAGCTACTAAACACCCTCAACCCGCAAAACGAAGATAAATTTAGCATGTGTATGCCTACCTAATGAAAGTATTATTATACCTTCCTATACGTGTGATTTCAACTTAATATTAACACATTATAATACGCATTGATAACAAATTTTGTCATGTACTCTATACTCCTACTGTTGGTGTGATAACCCTCAAATTTTCAGATAAACGAAAAAGCGAAAATATCAATAGTAATGACAATAAAAGAAAAATATTAGTAGATAATAGGGATGGAAAGAGATAAGAAGACTACATTCATGTATTTATATAATTCAATGAATATAAGTGTAGAATTATAAAGATTAATGGAATTAAATTGGGTGGGAGATTGTCGATAATTAAATGATTAGGGTATGTGAATGAATCTACATCTAGAATTTCTTATAAATAGCCGGTGGTAGAAGTGTAGTACTTTCAGAAAAGGGTGTTTTGTAGTAGGTTCCCGCATTTGCGGAGAATGTAATAGGGAAGGACAAAGTGTCAGTCAAGTTGGAGACATTCTAGCCAAGGGATTATTATCCTAATTTCTTAGTAAAATTCTGCTCCTATATGAGCATACGGCATGTCAAACATGTAATTAGCATATATGACCGACCCTCATGTTCACTTGTGCAATCGATTACTATGCTGACTTTTATTTATATGTTGAGATTTGCATGGCATTGAGTAACGCATGAATAAAGTAAATAGCTGAGTAAAAATCCTTAGGCCATGCATGTGATAGTCAGTGCTACTTACGGAAAATGCTTTATCCTGTTCTTACATAAAATTAGAAGATGTTAATCATTTAAGGTGTATTTGTAGATTTATGTAATCATTCAGCAATTCAGGTAAACTTCTGGTTAGCATATCAATGTTAGTTATAGACTATTGTTTTATGTGTAGTGGTATATGTGTGTGCATATGTATACATGTATGCATGTATATCTGTGTGAGTGTGTGTGTGCACGCTGTAATTTTGGGGATCTTAGACTTAGGTATGCATGTAGTGTGTGTGTGTATGTATTTCTTGAATGATCATAAATTCTATAATCACAACATTACCCATTGTCTTAGAGGCTCCCGCCTATGGCGAGGTATGGGAGGGTCGATGTCCGCAACCATATCCATGTGTTAGAAACACATGGAGGGTCGATGTATGCAACCAAATATGTTATATGTGATATGGTAGTTGTCCTAGAATGTGTTATATGCTTATGTATGTTATTTAATTTTCAGCTACTCACACAGTACAAATTCTTATTATTGTGCTATATATGCAGTTACATATAGAGCCGGGGGTCTCATTGGAAACAAGCTTTCTATCCTTTGGAATGGAGATATTGTTTGTCTGACTTTCACCCTCCCCAAACCCTAACGATAGAAAACCCTGAGGAATTTTTTTAATAAAAAGAATATCACCTATAGAGAAAAAGAGAAGGGGCCGCGGAGGGGGTAGCAAAGACAATGAGACCTGTTACCATCAATACACTCATCTACTATTGAATCAAAATACGTGTGTAATCACAGGCTATTCTTTCCTGCTGTTCCTTGTATGCCATTATATTAAACCTTTTTCACACATCTTGCTTGATTCCTTTGATTAGCCATTTGAAAATCTATTACTTCAATTTGGCATGGGATTTAAAAACCTGCCTTTTTTTTTTGCTGATCTTAGTGGTAAGAGCTGAGCTTTCTGAATAGAGGATAGAGGTACCCGGTGCATACGAAGTTTGTTCACAACCTTTCAGGCGTATTTTTCACCTTCCCCTCCATGCAACGAAAGACCTCGTACCCATTTGTCTGAGGCATGGAGCTGTCCAATTGGTATCTGGAAGATTACGTGGTAGTAAATTGAGATATACAGTGACATGAGAGTATGAGACATTTGGGAAGACAGCAAGTATCCAGCATATTACCTTTTCGCTATTTCGAGTGTCTTCTAGGGTGGCCATCTTCAACTTCTTGGCCCTAAAAGCACCATGTCCGTAGTTTTGACAGCCTTCATCTACAAAATTTTGGTCTGTGCCTTCTGCAGAAACACATCACAAAATAACCCAAACGTCAATTACCTTTATAAGATGATGTGACAGATGATATCAAAACATGTGTCCAGATAAACACACAGCTGAGAGTCTTTCAGTTGACATCTTTTCTGACTCGGCTAATATCATGCAAATTGAAGAGTAGAAAATAAAGGACCTGGAACCATACTTGCGTAGTCAGAACTACCCTCCCCTCCCCCTCCCCCCAACCAAAAGATGGAACCATACTTCTTCATAGTTGATCATATGTTCGGGTAGGACAAGTCCACCTACTCCCTTTCAGAAGGGAAAGTTCATTCATTCCAGACAAAGATGGTGTGAAAAAGCCAAACATCTGAGTCACCGCATCCAAAAAGGGCAAAAATCAGCTGGAGAATTACAGTTACGGATGGTTTGATTATCTTGGAAGGAGTACACCTTTTCTTATTTTGGTCCTCAAGACCATATTCAGGACAAAGGAGAACATGAGAAACAAGAAGTTGAAGCAATTACAAAATCAATAACGAGCGGCCCAAGCCAAGATTTCATTTTATGAAAGTTTAATAGATATCATCAACATCCAGGCTGAGCATGTCAAACCATCTGAAGAAATTATTTGTTGGTTGAATACCACAAGGATTAATCAACAGAAAATTAAACAAAGCATGACCACAAAAATGTCAGAGAAGGATCCACTTGTACTAATCTTGTATCACTCTCCTGAAGGTACCATCTTGTCTCATGGAGCACAACAGGGCAGAGCTCCAAAGTAGCTCACCAAGGAAAATAAAATACAAAAACTAGCTCTTTTAAAGTTATACAAAAAAATTTGGTAGAAAGGTGTCTGTTTCAAATCCTAGTTGTACCCTGAACTGAGCAATTGAACCAACCATGAAGAGAAGTGTACTACTACTACTTGAAGTTTTCATTTCATTTTATCAAATGAAGAAAAGTGCAGTACTACTACTTTAAGTCTTCCCTTCCCTGAGAAAAGAAGCTGATGAATGAACGAGGTCACCTAAAGAAAAACACAGAAAGTGCTCATTTGAGACAGTACAATGTTACCCAAAAAATAATTGGAGGTCATTGAAAAATAGGTCCTTAGGTATATAATCAGAGGCAAGATCACATATTGCCGCATAATCAGCAGAACATGTAACTGTACTGTCTGTGTCAAGGCATTAAAAGAAATAGGTAACAGAGAGATCAGCTACATAACAGGCAGTTTTTTAGGTTCAATTGCTGTTGTGCAGCTCAGACATGAAATGAAATTTACTTTACAACGCAAATAACAATAATCATTCAGGCATTCCAACTTTACATGCTATACCATGCTTTTCTCCAATAAAATAAGTAGTATCCTATCATGGGGACAACAACAACAACATTACCCCCATTGCCTTAGAGGCTCCCGCCTATGGCGGGGTATGGAGGGGTCGGATGTTCGCAACCATATCCATGTATTAGAAACACATTGAGTTCGAAATGTAAAAGAAACATGTAGCGGTGGTCTTCAGCCACAGCATCAGGGCATATACCTGTAACACTTCCAATTGAATCATGGTGGCAAAATTCGCTTGTGCTACGATCGTCTGAACATGATGATCTCTGACGGTTGATTTTCAAGTTTTTATCCTGACTATGAGTCTTGGTTAGCTCGTCATTATGTGAGTGTGGGTGGTCCTCTAGGTTGATCTCATGATATTGCACATCTCGAAGAGAAGAGATCTAAAAAAATTAAACAACATTACTAACTTAACACATTCAATAAGAATACAAATATAAAACCTGCAGAATTTATCTTCACAGAAAAGAAATCAACATAGACCCAACCTCCTTAACAGTTTTATTAAGATTGGCGGAAAGCCTCTGGGATATATTTCCTTCTCTTGCAATCTGGTCGCAGCACCAGGTTACTGAATCCATTGTGTTGTGCAGCTGTCTGACGAATGATGCCTCCAAATAATCTAGATACATGTTATGCTTCTCGTTCGTCCACGGAAAGCAGTCCTGCTAATTGGCCAAAAAGAAATCACATAAATAGATTATTATTGTGCATATTGATATCATAGCAAGTAGCAATAATGTTGAGAATCCCACATTGGCTAATTTGAGAAAAAAATGCATGGCTTATATGAGGATGAGGTACCACCACCCATTGCCTTAAGGTTTTGAGTGGATATGGGCCTCACCTCATGTAAGCCCAAATTTCAACATGGTATCAGAGCAGGTCTAAAATGTGACTCACCCCTTGCCTGGCCCATGGTTGGCCACTTAATGTTTCTCCTCAACTAAGTCCAGATGTTCATGTCTGGTTTGTGGTTTGTGATTGAGGGCGGGTTGTAAGGCGCGTGTGTATGTCAAGCCACGTTGCCACGTGAGGGCGGGTGTTGAGAATCCCAGTTCATGTCTGGCTTGTGGTTTGTGATTGAGGGCGGATTGTAAGGCGCGTGTGTATGTCAAGCCACGTTGCCACGTGAGGGCGGGTGTTGAGAATCCCACATTGGCTAATTTGAGAAAAAATGCATGGCTTATATGAGGATGAGGTACAACCACCCATTGCTTTAAGGTTTTGAGTGCATATGAGCCTCACCTCATGTAAGACCAAATTTCAACAAATAAGGAAGAATTTTGCTGTCATAGAGGACTGACATGCTATTGGTAAAGAAACAATCAATATCATTAACATTTATGCTCCTCAAGTAGGTTTAGAGAAGACTATAATGTTCAGTTTTAGAAAGAGTAGAAGACGTAGTGCGTGAAATTTTAATATATGAGAAATTTTTATAGGAGGAGATTTAAATGGAAACATAGGTAAAGAGAATAAATATTACAACAAAGTACTCGGTAGATTTGATTTTAGAAACAAGAATGATGAAGGATGATTTTTTGGATTTCACAATAGCGTATGAGCTTATAATGACTAATACATTTTTTCAAAGAAGAGATGGACACTTAATTACGTTCAAAAGTGGACCAAATAAATCTCAAATAGATTATTTCATGCCTCGTAGATACATAAAAGAGCTTGTAAGGACTGCAAGATGATCCCATGGAAAATTTAACAATGCAACACTGTCTTGTAGTGTTGGATGTACGTATTCGACATAAAAGATTGAGAAAACAAAGGCATATAGAATCAAAGATAAAATGATGGAATTTAAAAGAAGCTAAGCAAACAGATTTTAGAATTAAGCAAAAAGTATTCAGAAATTCAATTGATGATGCAAATGAATAGTGGGAGGATGTAGAGATAAAAATAAAGAAAATAGCAAAAAAAGTCGAACATCTACAAATAAAGAATCATCGCGGTGGAAAAAAGAAGTGCAAGACAAAGTAAAAACCAAGAGAACTAGTTATAATGCACTTTGACTTTGCATGAATCAAGAAAATTGAAAAAAAAATACATGTTTGCTAAGAAAGAAGCTAAACATGTTGTAAGTGAAAACAAATCAAAGACGTTTGAATATTTTTATAAGCGGTCAGACACAAAAAAAATAGTAAAAAAGATATGTATAAAATTGCAAGAGCGAGAGAAAGAAAGACAAGGGATTCGACTCAAGTTAAAAGCATTAACGACGAATATAGCAAGACTTTAATATTGAAAATGACAATAAAATATAGATGAAGAAGATACTTAGAAAAACTTTTTAATGAATCAACGGGAGATGAACTCATATTGGACGAGTTACGTAACTATGAAGAGGATAAAAACGCAATATATGGTAAGAGAATCCAATTGCCAGAGGTAGAAGATGTTTTAAAAAAGATGAAAAATAGTAAAGCGACTGAACCCGACAGTATTCCAATTGAGGCTTGAAAATGCCTAAAGAAAGAAGGTACTATATGGTTCACATATCGTTTTAACAATATTGTGAAAACCAGAAAGATGCCTAACCAGTGAAGGAAAAAAAAATATACAAAATTATACAAATTATAAAAGAATTAAGATAACTAGTCATTCAATAAAGCTCTGGGAGCGAGTGACTGAGAAAAGACTTCGCAAAGAGACTAGTGTATCTGAAAATCAATTTAGATTTATGCTGGAAAGTCAACAATGAAGGCTATCCATCTCTTGAGAAGATTAATAGAGAGATACTGAGAAGAGCAAGACTTGCATATGGTTTCATTAATTCGAAAAAGACATATGATAAAGTTTCACGAGAGATTTTGTGGAAATGCTTGAAAAGAAAGATGTTAGAGTAGCATATGTAGAAACTATTAAAGGCATGTATGAGAACGCGATGACAAGCTTAAAGACTTCAGAAGGACTAAGCTCATAGTTTTCCATTACAATGAGTTTACATCAATGATCTGCATTAAGTCTATACTTATTTGATTTCGTTATAAATAAGCTCACTTGATACATTCTATAGAGTTCCATGGAGCATCTTATTTGCAAATAATATTGTGTTACTGGATGAGACTAGTGAAGGAGTCAATTCTAAGTTGGAATACTGACGGGAGACATTAAAGAAAAAGGGTTTCAAATTGAGTCGAAAGAAGACAAAGTATATGAAATTTAATTTTAGCAACAAAAGAACGAAATTAGAACCTTGTGTGAAACTGAGAGACCAAGAGATTCGCCTAAGTTAGATTTAGGTATTTAAGATCTATACTACACAAAGACAGATGAATTGACAAGGATGTGAACCAAAAGGTACATGCAAGGTAGTTAAAGTGAAGAAGTGTGTCAAGTCTTCTTTGTGATAGAATGTAATTTTAAAGTTTAAAAGAAAGTTTTACAGTGCAACAGTAAGACCCGCACTATTGTACAGATCAAAATGTTGGGCAGTTAATTATGAACATGAACAAAGAATGTGAGTGACGGAAACGAGAATGTTAAGATGAATGTGAGGACATACTAGAAAGGATAAAATAAAAAATGAACATATAAAGAAAAAGGTTGTGGTGGCTCTTATAGATGAGAAGATGGAGTTAAGGTTTACAACATGGATATGTGCAAAGACGTCATGCATACGCACATGTTAGGAGATGCGAGACAATGAATGAAGTGCAATTTAAATGTGGGAGAGGGAGACCAAAGAAGGCATAAAGAGATAAAACAGAAAGATGTGACTTATATGACAATTGAGGAGCATTAGATCAGTGATAGAGCACAATAGAGATAGTAGCCGATGTGATATGATAGCTTTGAAAAAGATGCATATTCTAAAGGCACATATTATACATTAGGTATTAAGAGACACACGAGGAGGTAGCTACGACTCAAAAACAAAAACAAACAAAAATAAAATAAAATAAAATAAAATCACAAGAGAAACGATTGATCCATATAGCCAGCTCCACATATGTCTGAATCACGATTGAGAAGATATAATAGTTTCAAAAAATGCAGATTCAAAAGACGTATATTATACACTAAGTATTAAGAGACACACAAGGAGATAGGATTTAAGCTACGACTCAAAAACAAAAACAAACAAAAATAAAATAAAATGCAACAGAAATGATTGAACCATATAATTGACCCATATAGTAAGAAAAGACTTGAGTGTTATTTACTTATTGTCGTAAAGGACTGACATGCTACACAGGCATAGACTGTTCAACAATCCACTAATACTATGCAACTTCTATCACTTCAAAGGACAATGACAAAAAAGTAAGAAAGGGCATGAAGCAAAAGAAAGACGTGGGAGCCCGCAGATCCAGGTGGGAACTAGGAGATCGAGTAACCTACGTTCACGTCATTGGCTCATATTTCACATATTCAAATTACAATAAACTGCTCCATTTTTTCTAATAAAACTTAGGGCGTTGCGGGACATAACCAGGTAACTTGATTAAAAGCACAATTCTCGTTTGACGATGGACCCATATGAGCAACTACATGTTTTTAAGAAGGCATTTTGATTACTTGACAAAATTTCGAATGATTGGAAGAAGCACATTGTGCTTATGTCAATCCTTTCCTAGCAGCTCCCAGAATTCCCGTTTTTATTCTTTCAATTAGTGGAATTTCTCAATAAGGGAACATAGAGTGGCAAGAGGTTTAGGTGCTGTATCCAAGAAACACCTAAGATACTATAAGAATACATCTCATTCTTGCCAGGCTGCTGGGTTCAGCAATAAAATGAGCATCACCTTAGAATGCACAAAGTGCTACACAAACCCAAGGAGAGAGTAGACCTAAATTGCCTACTGGGCTTCTCTACATGACATCAAGGGGGGGGGGGGGGA
>AP025073.1:1028757-1064897 GCA_036186865.1 Eustoma russellianum
GCTCAGATAACAATTAAAAATCAACAAAGATCCACGATAGGCTTCAGCCACTGGTAAGATTAGTTGCGTTAAGTAATAATTGACGTATATAGAAAGTCAATCAAATTAAAAATAGGTTATATTTATGAACTGCTGCTTAACATTCTAGTCCTTTGAATCTTCCTATATGAGCTACACCTGTTCCCCTTCCCAGAAATACACAGGAATTTTCCTATTATAGCTACACCTTATGAGATGAAAAAAGAATATGATTCGGCTGTGAAATTAATCTGCTGTCTTTCTGTGAACATTGTACTCCACCTTCGCAGTGAAATATAATAGTCAAAGTTTCAGTAGTGTCTTTGCTATTCGGACAAACTCCTCATTGTATAGACTATTGCCAACTAACTTACGAAATGATACTGTAAAATTAAACATCAACACCCTATAAGCTCTTGACAAAAAGATAAAAATATATAAAAGTTCTTCAGTCATTTTTCCATGCCTATTGTCAAGCAGGAAGTCACTCCATGATGATTAAGAATATCAAGTATCACCAGGCACCAGATTATGCATATTTTGAACCATATGCTCCAGAACCGAACTGTAGCTACGGAAAAAAATAATCGAACAAAGGAATTCATATCCATCCAGCATATAGTTACATGATCTCTATGAACGCTTACTACAAAAGATCTTCGCATAAACAGGAAATACGATTGAAAGAGAGGGGGGGGGGGGGCACAGTACGAAAATTACCGGGATTAAATTAGCAGTTTGATGACGATTATCTGAAGTCAAAGAAGCGTCCGAATCGGAACTTGTCAACCCAAAGCTAAAAGAAGCTACCGGCGCCGGCGCCATTTCAGGCATTTTGCTTTTTCCGAACAGATTTAACAAACAGCGAGGGAAGAAAAACGTGAGGATTCTTTACATAAACGAAAATATAAATTAGACGGAAATAAATGGAGAAAATAAAAATCCTACAACAAGAAAAGCGAAGGAGTAATATGGGGAAAATAGGCTCCACAAAAGGACGCTTTTTTACACGTGGCAGAAAAATCGAGGTCGCCACGTCATCATGGTCTGATAATATCTTCTGCCAATTACAGCCAGATATTTTTGATTGGGAGAAGGCGGATAGCTTTTGCAGCGAAGTTAACGCGAAACGCCTAGTTGCTTTTTTTAATTAAGAATATGTTCACCCCGCCTTGCTCTTATAATATACATGAGATCATAGGAGGCCTCATATGAGACAAAATATGAGGTCTCTAATCACGTGTTGTTAAATGTATAAAAAGGCCTGTTGTTTACTTTTTTTTCCTTTTTTAAAAAAAGACTTTTTGTACACGAGGCATCGCGTGATTAGAAGCCTCATATTTTGCCTCATATGAAGCCTCCTCAGATCTCATCCGCTTAGAATCTTATAAAGGGCATTTCCAATATTAATATACTTCTATATTTTTGCCGGATTTGGAAAAGTAGTCTTATTTACGCTTTATAGAAAAAACTGTTTTTACAGCTTAAATCTGAAACATGTCGCTCCTAATTGTAACATTTCTATTTCTTTCTTTTCAAAATATAAATTTTCGTCTTAAAATATGAATCTCACTTAAAATTGCATATACTTTTAAGAATCTTTAGACACCTCAGCAGATAAAATTATAATTTCTAAATATAAACTTCACTCATCCGCTAAGCATGTCTCTTTAATTACTGCGAGCGGTTAGCAAGTATGGATCGAGATTTTCTAACCCCCGGGATAGGATCCCCTCACCGCAAGGGGGTGCGGTAACACGTTACCGCGCGACACGTGGCAGCAAGAGGGAGTGATGAGCTAGATGCAGGTGACCCTCATCTAGCCTTACCACCCTCTTTTGCTGCCACGTGTCGCGTGGTCACAAAAAGGGTGAGGAAAGTGGGGGTGAGGAGATCCCAACCCCTAACCCCCTCCCTCTCATCCCTTTTGGGACCGCCCGACACGTGACACACAGAGGTGGTGAGGTTAGATGCAAGTGACCCTCACTCAACCTCATCACCCTCCCTGTATGACACGTGTCAAGGGGTCATTTAATACCCTTTAAAGGGGGGTCAGGAGATCTTAATCCAGCAAGTATACCAAATTTAAAGACGGCATGCTAAAAGAAAGGAGACACGTCTCATGACATAGCTCAGTTGTTACTTAAATAAAATTTGTTCTAAAATGTCAAGAGTTCGATTCCAAGAATACGTACAATGTGAGTGTTACACTGCTGGTAGGCCGAATGTTTACACTCCTTTGTGTGGGTCACTACGTAATTCCTCCTAAAAATGCGACCCAAGGAAATCTAAAAAAGGTGGGCCCCATGTTGCTAAAATTTTCCTAGAAATTTATTTTCCACCATTTACTTTCTTATGTTTATTCAAAAATGGCATTTCATATCCTTGTGTATCCTCATAAAACAAAAAACTGTACAACTATTTTATTTTTTTAGTAGCCGAGATGTATATACTCTTAGGATGAAAAGAAAACTTTCTATTGGAGAATTTTAGAAGAAAATCAAGTTCAACGGTCTGTATATCCTTTTTTTTTTTTTTTTTGAGTACCGAAGTCCTTAGACATGCAAAGAAGAGAAAATCATGTTTAAGAAGATTCCAGAAGGCGAAAATTTTGTGTTGGCGCTAAAAATTTGGGACAAAATCATGTTAAAACGTGATTTGAAATGAAGCGGTGTAGCAACAAATTACACCTAAAATTTTGACTGTTAGCAGTAAAACAAAATTTACACCTAAAACTTATGCGCCATATTACAAAATAAAAACGATGCAATGAAATAATGACACATAAAATTTACTTATATACAAACAATCCAAAGCATGGTCCATATATATCAACATTTGATTAACCGAATAACAACTTGTCATATTTGTACCAAAACCACTTTATTTATTCCTTCATAAAATCAACCTAATCACTTAAATTTACTTATATCAAACAAACCAAAGCATAGTCCATATATATCAACATTTGATTGGTCAAATAATAATTGTCATACTTATTCCAGAACCAATTTCTTTGTTTCTTCTCGGTTATCTTTCTTCAAAGTCAATCCACGTTTCAACCCCTAGTCAACTTCCATGTCTTTGTCCATAATGAATTCACGTTTCCACCACTGATTCCATCAACCGTGTTTATGCAAGTTCTAAAATTATTCTTTTCCAAGTCGCTTTTTTCACATATGGAGCAACAACATATTAATAAGCAGCGAATTAACCAATTGTTTTGCAGCTGCTTTAAAGGTTCACGTGGTCTTTCCTCTCTCTTTTTTTCTCGAGAAAGACGATCGCATATATTCATAACTCAATAAAACATTATGTACATCAGTAGAAAGGATAAACCACTTAATACCAACAACTATACATGTGATCCTTCCTCTTTGTCGTGTGTATAAACATGCCAAATTTATAAACTATGCATCCTAGAAAGCTGAAGCGATTAGTGTCAGCGTCCAAGATTAGAGCGTGGCGTGCGCAGGGGAATTTCCGTTTGCCAAAATCAATTGGGCCCGAACTTCCTCTTTGTCGTGTGTATAAACAGATCAAGCAGAGACAGACGACGGCATCGGTCAGAACAATTGAAAGCCTCATTGTAGACGGAAACATGAGTAAAGACAGTCTCAAAATGACTTGGGATGAACAGATTAGGCACGACATACTAGATTTGCACCACTCTTGAAACATAAGATTAAGGTTAATGAGGTATATGTCGTATATAGGGACACCTTGGAGTATATATAGGAACATAGATAGGCGCAGACACTATCTACGCTTTAGACTGACTTTGCACTTGTTTGCTTATGCTTTATCGTTGTTTTGCATTACTTGTACATATACACGTTATGTGTATTTTAATACCGAAAAGCTCTTTTTTGTATTTTCTGAATTCTCTCACTAACACACTAGCACATCATATTATGTCATTTATGCAGGTACATATAGAGCCGAGGGTCTTACTGAAAGCAAACTATCTATTCATTGGGACAGAGGTATTGTCTGCCTACCACTTACCCTCCTCATACCTTAACGATAGCTTTTGTTGTCGTTAGGATATATTGAATACGGATAATGACGATGATGATGAACGTGGCAATGTGGCTTAACTTACACACGTACCTTACAATTTTTGAAAATATTATCTCGCATTGCCTACTTTGAGAAAAATATATGGGTTACATGCGGATGAGACACTGCCACTCATTGCGTTATGTTGTCCCATATTATGTAAGCCAAGTTTCCACATGATATCATAATTAGTTTAAAAATGTGAATTCACACCTTGTCTAGTCAATGATTAGTAATTTATTGTCTCTTCTCACCCAATTTCAGATATTTATGCCTTACTTGTAATTTATGATTGATGACGAGTTCTAAGACGGATGTCTAAGCCAAGTCATGTTTGTACATAAAGGCATGTGTTGACAATATTGTCACACATTAACTAATTTTTGTAAAAATATGGGTTATATGGACTTTACACCACCTATGGTCTAAGATTTCGAGTGAATATCACCTCACCTAAGTTTAAATTTTAAGAGAGACAAAAAAAATTAAAATTTTGTTGATTACCAAAAATAAATCAAATCAAAATTATATAATTTAGTAATCAAATCACCGATTATGTCAACTCGGTTTTAGAAAATTCCAAACACAGCCTAACATGGCTTTATAGTCGGTGCAGCAATCAACTTTTTGTTCTGAAGTGAATCCCAGCATCCCCATTTCTCCGTCATCTCAACTGCTTCAAAATACCTAATTCCAGTTCCTTCTCAGTTCTCATAGTCAGTGCGCTCTATACGTTTTGTTCCGAAGTGAATCCCAGCAGCCAGATTTATCCGTCATCTCAACTGCTTCAAAAATACCTAATTCCAGTTTCTTCCTGCTTCAAGCCACATACTTTTCTTCATTATTCCATCCAGGTTTGTCCGAAGCTTATCTACTTCTGATACCGCTCATACTTGAGGGATTGATTTTTGTGTCTTAATTTCTAACCGAAGAAATTAAGTCCTGTATGCGTGTTAGTGCTTTTTACTGATATATATATATATATATATATATATATATATATATATATATATATATATTTTGCAATTTTCTAGAAGTGTGAAAGAATATGTATATATTTCCTTTCTCGTGATTATGGTATTATTTTTCCTGTTGGCTATGAAGGTGTAGCAATGCATATGATTTATGGAAATAAGAATTTTCGGTGGTGACTCAGTGAGTCTTTGTTAGTCTTTTAATTAACTATTAATATTTTTAACAAAAAAATTTAAGTTATAAATTGTGTCTTGTGTTTCTACTTGTCTTTGTGTGGGTTTCTTTAATCAGGTACTTATGAGACAATTTAACAGGTTTATCGCCTTGTTATTTTAGTTGAATTTAATGCAAACCCTAACTATGTGGGAGGATTAGAATTGGTTAGATGAATGTACTGTTTGGTATTATTTACAAGCAAAGATGAATAAGGCAATAGACCAAAGGTGCAGGTATGTGGTATGTTTTCAAGAGAGGGATCTCATATGATCTTGCTGTGTTTGTAACTTCTTTTATTTTTAGATGGAGGTGTGCCACTTCTCTTTTATGGGCATCGAGAGATGGTGGAATGCCACTTCTCTTTTAGTCGTACACACTTAAGCTTGTCTATTAATCGTACACACTTAAGATTGTATGTTAATCTTACACACTTAAGCTTGTCTATCTCCTTCTAAATGAAATTAAAGTCCGAGAAGGGTGATGGGGATCTGGTGTTCTTTGTACCGAAATACCCTGTATTTCCCTATTGATTGTTGGCGTAGCAAGAAAGTTCCTCCATGCTCATTGTTGTGATATAATAGTATTTGACATGGATGGGATCATTCTCTTTTAGTATTTGAGTTACTTGTGTCGTGGTCTCTTCAAGTAGGCTAATTGTTTACCTGTTTGATTAAATTTACTTCTGTATTCTATTTTGAATGTTGGCTTTATACACCGTTTTGCAAAATGACCCTTCTTGTGTTCTTCTGCAGCCAGCTGCAAATCACATTTGATTTCGTTCCATATAAATGTCAAACCCGAGTTCGCTAGGATTAGTATCCGCGTCAGAATATTTTGAACGAACTGGGAACTGTATGGCGATTCCCTTAACCCAGCCTCCTTTGCATCAGAGTAATAATTTATTGCATGGTCCTGTGGCCATTTTTTGGGATATTGAAAATTGTCCTGTTCCTAGTGGTGTACAACCAGAAGAAGTGGCTGGTAATATCAGAATGGCCTTGCGTGTTCATCCTGTGATTAAGGGAGCTGTCACTGTTTTCTCTGCTTATGGAGATTTCAATGCTTTTCCCAGGCGATTAAGAGAAGGCTGCCAAAGAACTGGTGTCAAACTTATAGATGTACCGAATGGAAGGAAGGATGCTGCGGACAAGGCGATCCTTGTTGACATGTTCTTGTTTGCTCTTGACAACCCTCCACCATCTTCTGTAATGCTCATCTCAGGAGATGTTGATTTTTCCCATGCACTTCACATTCTTGGACAGCGCGGCTACACTGTGATTCTCGTCATTCCTTCTGGTGTGCGTGTTGCATCTGCACTGTGTAACGCAGGCAGCTTCGTATGGGACTGGCTTAGTGTGGCTCGTGGGGAAGGTTTTATGTCTCCTGTTAATGCTTTGCCTTCTTACTGTAATCCATCAGACTTGACTACCATCTTTATGGGATGCAATATGAATGACAATGTAGACTGTCAAAATGACGAAGAAGCAATAGTTTATACAGGAGTTTCACAGAGGTGTTCGAATACAAGGGATTACCCAATGATCTCCCAGACAATTTCTGGTTGTAACAGCTCTTTAGCTTCTATGCCCCTATATCTTCCAAGTTCTGGATCACAGAGCTTTCCTTCTAGCTTGAATGAAGTTTCCGGCGGCCAACCTGACTTGATGTGGGTGCAGCCTGGAGATTTAAATGGTTTGAAAAAACAATTAGTTAGCTTGCTGGGTTTGTTTGGTGGCCGCCTACCCCTAACTCATGTTCCTGCTGAATATCGGAAAATGTATGGGAGACCTCTTTTTGTTTCCGAGTACGGAAGCTTTAAGCTTGTGAATCTGCTCAATAAAATGAGTGATTCAATAGCTATACAGGGAAAGGGCCAAAAGAAATTTGTTTCTCTCCAAGACTCAAGATATGGACAAAACCCTATGCCGAAGGAGAAAAAGGGAAAAGATTCTCCGGAGGATTCTTCTGCTCGAACGGCTGGAGTTGTATCCTCAGATGAGTTATCTGATGAAGACAGGCTTCTTGATGAACATGAGAAGGTAGAAGATTATCGTGGCTTAGATTTGGCAGATAAATCTGAAAGCCTCGAGAAATTCAGGTACGACCTTCAAGAAATTCTAGTAAGCTATTCATGTTGGATTCTTCTTGATTCCTTCGAGGCGATATATCAGCAGAAATACAAGAAACCGCTTGATTATATGAGTTTTGGTGTTAGTAGGCTGGAGGAGCTTTTGCAGAAAGTGAAAGACATAGTTGTCTTGCGAGAGGAACCAGTCAGCAAAAGGAAGTTTTTGGTTGCTGTGGTAGGATAAGATGGTAAAATATGTCTTCCATTGATTGTTTGCCATCCTCGGTATCCTAGTTTGGTGGCCAAGCTTTGGTGCACACATGTTTATATGCTGGTCGGAGCAGCTTTTATTCCTCTGTAAGTCGGAATAACTACAAATGACATCGGTTTCCATACTAGAACAAGACTTGAGCAAAGCTAAACTAAGTGGGGAAGGACATGGGTTTTCTGACGGAGGTTCCTTTTCCACTCCCAATCCTGGATTAGTTTATGATGTTGACGTTTCAGACTTTCCTGGTTAGAGTCATTTCAAACAAATTATTGCTAAGAAGGCGTACTGTTCGAAGATTCTGCAATTTCAGGTGCCATTTTTGCCTGATAGCCAGGTAGTTTGGGTTTGGTGGGAATGATATTATCAACGTAACATGCTGTGTTTGCTTTCAACTTCGATCCAGTTGGTCGAGGAAGGAATCAGTCCATCTTCAGATTATTTGTGCTCATGATGCTCCAGGGAGAGCCATGGAGCTGCTAGCTGCATCCAAAGGCAGCCAAATGAGAAGTGTATAAAAATCTTTCTTGTAAATATTTCCCTCCTGTTCTATCCTGTAAACAAGATAATCCTTTAGCCCATTTACACTTATCAGCAAAGTGGTTCTTGTTAATGATTGCATGAACCTAGTCCTCTGCATTTGTCACTCTTGCTACCAAATTACAGTTTCCTGTGCTGGCCGCAGAACGAGTTAACTTGCTGTCTTCTTAGATTTGATGCTGCACTGCAACAGATTCATGCATAGTTTGGAATTGATAATAAATGATCCATCTGAATCTGCTGCTGTTCGTGGATTTGTTTATTGAGTATTGAGCACTTTTTGTTTTCTCATGTCAAGGGGAACCAGAAAAAGCGAGTATCCAAGGTTCCAGCATGCCTTTATGGTGTGAATAATCTGCCAAACTACTTTCCTTTCCTTTTGCTTTATTTATGTGTTATTCTGGGCACCAACTGAAAATATGGATACCGTGATTTCTGTGAATCTCAATGATCTTAGAGTTCCTCTTCGCAAGAGGTGCAAAAGGAGTTACCCTGTGGTTATTTATGAGTTGAGAACCATCATGTTCATCCAAATTTCCAAAGTTTGATCACTTTGTGGGCTTCTTCACTTTCATGGATCTCTGCTATCAAGTCGAACTTGATTTGGATCTGTTCTCTTTTGATGCCATTGGTGTTTGCTCTGGGATGGTCATCCTTTGATCGGCTGTTCGTGAATGATTTTTGCTGCCTTTGCTGGCCATACTGATCAAGATCCTCTAGCTGCTCGAGAGTACATGATGCCTGGAGGCTGGTTTTGGACCATGTGATTCTGCCGGCCCCAATGATATGACCTAGTTGTAATTGAAGAAGATCCTAAACACCTTCCATCTCCTCCACTGTGAAAAATCCCCTCCCTTTTACTCAGTTTACTCCTGCTCATCCTTCCTCGTCCCCCTTCGATGTCTTCATGCTCACCATCTTCAAATACACTGTTTAGTGGGTCTGTACATTCATATAGAAGCCTAAGAACTTGCTTGATTGATGGCCTTGGTCGCCCTTTGCACAACGCCATAACTATAGACGTCGCTTTTCTCTGTAAGCTCGTGAGTGACAAGATACTAGGGGTCCATATAACCTAAAAATTCATGTAAAATGTCTTGCATCATAAGTAGTATATTCCACACTGAAAAATATGTTTCCTTTCATTCAGTTGACTCACCTGGAGTTCCTCTGATGTCAGTGTTTACTGGTTTAAAGCAGATGGAGCCGTCTTTTGAAGCATGTGCCAGGCCAAAATCTGCAACCTAGAAGATCATTACTTAAGAAATTATTGGCTTGTTGTATCATAGGAGAAAGCTTGACTAACAACTAGTGGAATCAAATATTTTTTAAAGAAATTGTGTCAACACGCCTTGAGCCATCTCTATGTTACTATCTCTTATACTCTCCTCACTCACTCACGGTTTCCTTTTGCTAACAAGGATTACTTTAAAAGTGAAGATATTCCTGTAAGAGGTGCAATGAGACTGTGATTAGAGATGTCTGGGTTTTTGTTCAAGTTTTCCATCATCTAGCTATTTTAATCTCGAGTTTCCATCATAGCAACTTTTTTCTTTTAACATAAATCAAGTAGTAAAGACTAACATATAGTCTTACATGTATCAACCCTTTAAAACAAACTTTATGGTTATCCTCGGACAAATATTTAGCATGCTAATAAGTTTGTATTTGATTGAGCTAACTTATAGTAGACATTTGTAAATGATTGAGCTACCTTT
The DNA here is from genome assembly GCA_036186865.1 of Eustoma russellianum. NCBI lineage: Eukaryota > Viridiplantae > Streptophyta > Magnoliopsida > Gentianales > Gentianaceae > Eustoma > Eustoma russellianum. Next base: position 1,038,623 of record AP025073.1, read on the forward strand.
ATATAATGACATATTATGCCGAAATGTGTTACTTCGCTCATGTGTCTTCTTTCTTTGTAAGCAACAACCAGTCGATATGATGCTATCTATCAATCAATAGGTTGATGAAGAAGTTGCTATCAATCTATCCTTTGAAGGATTTCAAACTGAACATTGCTTGCAAGCTTCAAAAAGCTATCTGTTCTGACAAGCAATCTTAAGGCAGAACTACAAATCCCACCAGGTCCAATGGCCAGTAAATTTTTTTTATGTTGCAAAAGTTTTGTAGTAATCAATAAGTAATAGCTAGATAATTATGAACCAATAAGATAAAAGAATAATTGATATGTGACGGTGATGAATGTAAAAATAAAAGGTTTGCATTCGATTATTATATTTTCTATTAGTAGTTAAATAACTATTAGAATTTACTAAATGACTATTACAAAATTTGTCTTACCGTTAAAAAAAAAAAGTATATTTGCACAGTGCTTTCTTTTATGAGCGTAGATACATTGCGCGAACCAAGCAGATCTCTTGTTTCTCATTTTACTATTTTTGCAATTTTACATTTTCGTTGTTCTAGTTAATTGATCGAATAAAGTAAAATGATTCACTAAATACACTGTAATTCTTATATTGTGAAGTAGCAGTTTTTATCGACACGCAAATTTCATTATGAGTCATCGGAAAACAATCTCTGTGCGTTTCTAACATATGGATATGGTTGCGTACATCCGACCCCCTATACCCCGCCATAGGCAGAACCCTCTAAGGTAATAGGATATCGTTGTTTTTGTTGTTGTTGTTGTCGTCGTTAATTGTTTTCATTTCTAATGGAATCAAGGATACACTTTTTTATGAATTTGGAATATAATGGAATAAACTAAAATGACTCACTAAACTGAATGCGCTTCTTATATTGTGAAGTAACAGTTGATGTACACAGTTTGACGTAATTTTCATTATGGTTATCGGGAAACAAGTATCATGGGTATGGTTGTGTACCTCCGAATCCCTATACACTGTTATAGACAGGAGCTTCAATGGGGTAATGTTGTTGTCGTTGTTGTGTTTAATGTAGTTTATCATAAACCACCAAGTAACAGAAACGTGAAAGTTTTTCTTAACAAGCAAGAACGTGTAGTGAATGGGAAGAAATTGAAGAGCAGATAGAAAATCACATGAGAAAGGAGTAACCGCTTCACAGCGAGGCAGTGAATCGCTTGACGGAGCGAATATTTACCTCCATGCCTTTCGTATGAAGCCCTCTCTCTTTCTCTCTTCCTTTACTCCATTCTGTAGTTGTCTCCATCAAAATTCAAACACCTGTTGTCCATTTTCAGAAACTTCAGTATGTACTTTCATTCTTCACGTTTTTGCCATTTCTATTACTTTACTCCAATTTTTCTCTAAGTGTTAATTATGCAGTTTCTTAATCTTCTTTCTGTTACAGAATCGGGTCGGAATATGAATTTTCGCATACCGGTGTTGTTTGTGTTCTTCGCGGCTGTTCTATTTCACTACTGTTCGGCGAGAAAGGTGCTTTGTATGTTTGTTTTGAATGCTTTTTATTGTTGATTGACTGGAAAATGCTTACTGCATATAAAGTTTAAGCTGATTTTCTTGTTTATATGTCAAGTAATGGAGTGATGATTCACTTTACTGTGTGCTGGATGTTTTGGCAGCAAGGCGAAACATGCGTTGCGAAGAGCAATTGTGATGAAGGATTACACTGTGAGACTTGCGTAGCCGCTGGCAATTTTCTCCCTCGCTGTACTCGAGTTCAGCCTCTCAATCCTGTTTCAAAGGTACGCTGATCGATACATAAGCACGAGTGCATGCTGTAACAAGGCGTCAGCTACGATTCACTTGTGGTGTTGGTGAATTATTGATGGAATAACTAGCGCTTATTGATAGGTGAAAGGATTGCCGTTCAATCGATATTCATGGCTGACGACGCATAATTCATATGCTAGATTGGGGGAAAGGTCCGCTACTGGGGCTGTGATCCTCTCTCCGACAAATCAGCAGGACTCCATCACCGACCAGCTCAATGTATGTCTTATTTTGTCACACATTGACCAGTATCCCTGTGCTTTACCGATCCTCATCAACAGCACAATTTGGTCATTTTTATCGGAAATGCATGATCAGAACCTGCGATTATCTTATGGGATAACTCATAATATGCCAAAAAAAAGAGTAAAGAATTTCTTACTGCTCGATAATGGTAAAAGAGAACATCATAGCTTTACCTAAAAGAGAAGGTTATTTTAAACACATACAGTATGTGTACGATGCATTTTAGCTTTAGGAATTCAGATTTACTCATCGTACTTCAACCTTTGTATGAGATAATCTAAATATGTGGAGAAGTTATACCTTGGCATCTAGAGACGAGGAAGGGTGTATAATCGACGAAATGGTTCAAGAGTTGAAAATAAAAATTGGAAACTTGAAAACTGGCTTATTTCTTAACTAGAAAAAGTCAAAAAGGAAAGACGAAATTAGTTTCAAAACCAACAAAAATTTGGGTTATGCAAATTTCTTATTTATAAAAAAAATATTTTCAAAATTAAACCCAATCTTATTTTTTAGTGTTTAGGGTTCAGAAAATCCGCATCTTTTTGTAAAACACCTATTCTAAAATAAGCAACTGATTCAACAAATGTCCTTTTTAAATAGATGGTAATAGTCAATCGGTTGGCTTGTTGACTGGCTGCTGTTGGCTGCTTTTGGTGTTAGTGTCAACTTTCTATGCTTTTTTTTTTTTTTACTGTGTAGATCCGGCAGCATTACATATACTTTCATCACACAAATTTTTTTTCCCACGAAGCTTTTGTTTTTGGCGGCTAAACTATTTAAGTGCAGCAGATATATGTCAACGTCAGAGATCACTTGTTTGAAGCTAGACATACCTTCTAAACAAAGTTGTGTTGTATTTGGATAATTGGCCAAGACACATTTCAGAAAACACTACTTGTTAGAAGTAGACCTACCTTCTAAACAAAGTTGTGTTGATTTTGGATCATTGGCCAAGAAACATTTTGATGAATCAACCAAGTGATAGTGTGTAATTGCCACAAAACCCCTTTATCTTTTGAACTAAATTCAGCGCACCTTTTCTGGAGGTATTTCAGAAAAGGGCATCTACTGTTCCAACGTCAAAAGAGAGAAATTTATGACAAGTGCAACATACTCATGGGCTTTATAGGTCGTTTAGAACTTAAAACAGGTTGTTTATATGCTTCGGTTTGCCACTAGGCATTCCCTTAGAGTTGCCTTTTGGGTATTCCGCTTACAAGGATATGGTTGCCAGACAATGGCACACCTGATTAAAGGTTTGATCGTACTGATTTTTAGGTAGTTGCTACTCTTTGGTTTTAAAACCTGATTGAAACTTATAGAGGAATACTGCTGTTGCAAATATGATTACAGTGAATATTGGTTAGGATAAGAAGGAACTTGTTCATCAAATTATTTGTCAAACATTTGGGAAACATCAGTACCATGTTGATTTTTGGTTCTCTTTTCTTTGGTTACTGATTTACAACTATGGTAATCCGATTTTCTGAATACTAAGTCATATTGTGTATATGATAACTAACTTCCGGGAAAGAGTTAGTTGCAAGCTAATTATAAAGTTAATTCAAGGAGAATCCATTAGCAATATAATGACTATTAGAATAAAAAGCTGCTGCTTCTTCACTTAAAGTCTCTGGTGAAGGTTGGAAGTTCTTATACTTATTCTTCAAGTCATTTAATGCAAGAGAACACTTCTCTGTTTCTAGCATGCCACGGACTACGTGGGATTTCTTTTGACTATTTTGTTCTGATATCTGTTTTTACATTTCCTGAGCAGCATGGAGTGAGAGGGCTGATGCTTGATACCTATGACTTTGAAAACGACATATGGTTATGCCACTCCTTTGGGAGAACATGCTACAATTACACAGCTTTTGTAAGTTATTTTGTTGTTCTAAAGTCACTTCAAAATTGATCACCTACATAGAGCTTTACGTTGCATTCAAATCCTTGAAGTGTTGGCTGTTTCTGGTAGTGCAATCTTATTTTATTTTTGGTTTGTTTTTAATAAACATTAATTGCGGCTTTCCAGTTTTGAATGTGGCTTCCATGTATATCAGAATTCAAGAAAAGTGTCTGAATTATTCTCTGTTTTGCAAGTCATTTAACATGAGTGTGTGTCTGTAGATGTATAGATGATTGGTTGCCAAGGGGCGTTCTTTTCATGTCCATACATCCAACTTTTGATTTTCAGCAACCGGTGATCAATGTTTTGAATGAGATCCAAGTGTTCCTGGAACGCAATCCATCTGAAATTGTTACCATTATATTAGAAGACTACGTGTCATCTCCAAATGGCCTATCTAAGGTGTTTGATGCTGCTGGTCTGAGAAAATTCTGGTTCCCAGTATCGAGGATGCCAAAGAATGGTGGCGAGTGGCCAACAGTAGATGACATGATCGAGAATAATCAGCGTTTGGTAGTTTTCACCTCTAGATCTGCTAAAGAAGCTTCCGAAGGAATTGCTTATGAGTGGAAATACCTAGTTGAAAACCAGTGTGAGCTCATATCTTGATTATCTTAGGCTTTTGGCAGATATCATGGCATTCGTTAATACTTTGAGCCAGGATCTTGCGAAACTCATTGGTTTTGTTTGAATGCACAGATGGTAATGGTGGGATGAATGCTGGATCATGCCCTAACCGTGCTGAATCAGCTGCAATGAGCACAAAAACACGGTCGTTGATCTTGATGAACTTCTTTCCAGATGCTCCAGATTTTGCTGAAGCATGCAAGCATAATTCAGCTCAACTGATTCAAATGATGAATACTTGTTATGAAACAGCAGGGCAAAGGTGGCCCAATTACATTGCTGTTGATTTTTACAGGGTATCTTTTACTTGATAAACATCACTTTTGCGCAATTACAAGAATCTATTCTTACCCACACTTGAAATTTTCTGCACATCCTAATTTCTTAAAACTTAATTACGCAGAGAAGTGATGGAGGAGGTTCTCCTGAGGCAGTAGATGCAGCTAACGGTCTATTGGTGTGTGGTTGTTCCAGCATTAGCTATTGCAAGGTTCGCTTCTCTTATAAGACCTTATATTGCCTTTGTCATTCCATTCGGGTTTTGGTCATTATTTTCGACTAGGCAACAAAGTGATCTAATGATAGTTGTAATGCATGTTGAAAATTTTTCCAGGAGAACATGACATTCGGATCATGTAGTGCATCTGATCCAGAACCTGCTAGCACACAGCCTGCTGCTGCCCCTGCTGCTGTAGCAGATAGAAACCGTACTACCAGCTCTGCAATTCTACGTATGATTCCATATCGATCCGATTTGCTGCTTGTCGCATCCCTGATCATCTGTCTTTTGTCACTTTGAGCCTGGAGCTTCATAGCTGTGTTTAGCTTCCTTTCTCTTGTGAAGCAGTATAATTGGAGGCTTGGACCGCACGGCATGACTTGAACTATCACGGGATGCCTTCTTAGACAGGTATGACGGTTAACATAGTTGCTTCTTAGTATGACTCATAGTGCCTTATGCCATTGTGCAACTCCAAAGAGCTGCAAACATAAATATCTCAGAAAGGATTTATGCCTTTTGCTACCCCCATCATACTCTTTTAAGATTCGGAAAATTTATGCATATGCTCAATGTCTTTCAGATATTACAATATTAAACCTCTATAGTAAAGTTACTGTGATGAGAATCCTGTCAGTTGACCAACAGAAAGTTATCCAAATGGTTTTTGCAATTTGCTGTTGACATTATTGCTGTGTTGAATCACCAGACTGATTTTTCATGTTTTGACGCCCACACCGTTTGTATAACATGATTGTCGATCTTCATTACACCAATATAACTTTCATGTTCTGTTGCCTTTTCTGCCCCCTTTATTTTTCAACGTTCAGGACCCATTAGAAGTATCGGCCTGAACCATTCTGTTGAAGGCCATAAATCTATACTACTCCCTTGTTGCCAAAGATCAACAGCCATAACTAATCATTTTAATTGTGAGTTTAATTCGTAATCGTAATATTAATTTATTTTTCATTATTATAATTGTGATTGATTTTTAAGATTAATTCTAAGTTATCCTTTAAATCAATGTTCACAGTATTGTTATTGAAGTGTTTACTCGATTAATTCATAGCATAAACTATATAAATATATGCTTACACAAATATGTATATATATAATACGCAGTGTAGATTATGGTATTATATGACTCCTTCCAAAAGTCTGTTTAATATAAAGTATTCAATCTCTGCAAACAGTGATGCTATTTTATGTGACTATAATTACATAATTATTAAGCTTATAAAAAAGATAAAAATCTTGTGCAAATTAACTATTTTCGGAATAAGAAGAGATTAGACTAAAAATTACGCTAATAAGATCTAAAGCTATATCTAACCCTCACTATGCCTAAAAAAGATAAAATACTAATAACAACAGAGGGAGAACTGCGTACATGTCAAATACAAAACAAAGAGCTTGGGGTTCGATCTCCGCTCATGTGAATAGAGCAAACCATTTGGCCAGTTCCCTATCACTTCGTGTGCTGATCGCAGGGACAGAGATTAGTCTTCTGCCTTTCGACTGGAAGGATACCTCGGGCCAACCCATTAAATAAAAAACAAAGAGTCGTTCAGAAGAAGACGGCGATCTTTTTTTTAAACTTTTTTTATAAGTCACATATATAAAATTGTTTTAAATAAAGAATTGAACCAGGAAGCTTCAGTAAAAAAAATACAAACAAAACCGAAGAGCTGGATACACGTAAGGATGTAAATGAACCAAGCCGTTCGGTTGTTCGGCTCGTTTGGTTCGAGCTCGAGCTCGAGCTCGGCTCGGATAAAAGGTTAATGAACAGAGCTTGAACATCTTTTTTCTGTTCGAACTCGGTAAGTGGCACTGTTCGTTTAAGGTGTTCGGCTCGTTGATGTTGTTCGTGAGTTAAACGAACCAAGCTTGAACAATTAAATATGTTCGTTTAAATAAACGAACAAGCTTGGCTCGTTCGCTAAGTTAAATGAACCGAGCTTGAACAACGCAATGCTCGGCTTGTTCGGCTAGTTTACAGCCCTAATAACACGTACGATCTTCGAAGAAGCCACGTGCGGAGGCAAACAAGGGAGTTTAGGTCGTGCCAGCAATGTTGCCCGGTTGCCCACAGACATTACGGGTCCTCAGGGGCGTGCCTCTCTAGTAAACTCTCTTCTCATTTCTCGTTCCTTTTACACACCGCCCCCCCCCCCCCCCCCTTTTCTCCCCCGGACCCTCTCTCAAAGCGTGCTTATTTTCACTCTAAATGACCTCGGTTTGAACTCAAAAACACAAGCATGCATAGAAAAAAAAATATTGAGCTCTTTATTTGCATTCTACACAATGCTCCTAGGATATAGTCTAGTTGGTACTCGGGTTAAGATTTATTCCAATAAGTTAAAGTTCGAATCCAGGGGCACGTACTGTGTGAGTGCTCCACTTATGCTAGGTCGAAGGTCTAGTTTGCGGGGTATCTTGTATGAGTCACTGCGTAAGTCCTAACCCAACCTAAGAGACCGATGGACTCTTGCATCCTCCACAATGCTCATTGAGGCTCAAGCAGTGTTAACTCCGGAATGAAGATTTCACCTTTTATTCAAAAAAAGTAATAGTGAAATTTTGTCGAATAATGAAAAAGTGTGTAAGTGAATTCAAATATAAATAAAATCCCTTTTGATAAGATTATAACACATCAAATTATGTTTTAAACTAGACGGGGATCAAGATTCGTTTTTCCAGGCACACTGTGGTATGGTTCATGATTAACTATTGCAACTAATAGAAGTTCTATTACTTCTTCAATAGATTTACTATACATTTGGATTAACCACATTCATTATCAAACCAACAATTATACACTACTTGCTATAATCGAGCAAGAATCAACGGTTAAAACAAGAGTATTGAAATGCATTATGTAATTATAACGTAAAAGAGCAGCCATGGTTAATCATATTGATAGTATATATTATTGATTCATATCATTTATGATGTCATTTTTATGTTAGAATTTTACTAAAAGTACATTATTGTTTTCCTTTTAATGATTATATTAGGTCGTAACTAAGTGAACAAAATGAGTTGACGCATAGTCATAGCTAAGTCAACGACATAGATCAAACATAGTCTAAACGAGTCAAGAATATTTATGTGTACCCTTTTGCAATTTGGCGCATTATGTTCAACACTAGAATTGGGGGTTGAGGGTTGAAGACGGACCTTGTATCAATTGATAAAATTGTTGTTTTGTGACCTTAAGATCACGAGTTCGAGTCGTGCAAATAGCTTCTTACACAAAATATAAGGTACATCTCTAGATCTTATGTAAACGTAAGAGTCTAATGTATTGAAAACGCCATTCGTAAGAGTTAGAGGGTTCTAAGTCCCTTATTTCACTCGTCGCTTTGTTGCTCAGTGGTACCGAGTGAGTAAGCAACAAGCAACCCTCATGAGTTAGTGATTTTCGACCGATATCGAATTAATCCATTTATATTTCCCAGATTCTAGTAAACAAGGAATCAAATCATGGTCGCTTCCTTGGACTCGTAGTCAAGTTGATTATATTTAAATATTTGAGGAATTAAGTACCGATATAAATTTTATTTTTTGCCATGCTTTTGGGGTGGGTGGGATTTAGATAATTTTTGCAAACCAATCCGTTCTCATTTACGCAATTATTGAATACTTTTCCAGCAAGATTTGTATGGTCAAATAGAAAAGGAGGTAAAGGGTGTGTGTGTGTGATGGAAAGAAGATATTCTTTGTGCTCCATTTGTATGATGATGTGGATGAAATAAAAAACTCTAGTCAATGTCATTTTCTTGGAGCAAAAGACCATACCTTGGTCTTGAGAGCATGTGTTGGTACAGTTTTAAAGAACATTGTGGATGATGTAAATCATGAGTTCAACGGCCTCCTAGGTTGGGTAAGAACTTACGCAGTGATCTACACAAGGTGTTCCCTGCAAATTAGGCATTCGGCCTAGCAGCAGTGGATCACTCACACTGTGCGTGTCTTTAAAATTAACTCTTGACCTTTTGGAACAAATTCTAACACGAGTAATAACTGAGCTATGCCCTGAGAACGCGATGTCATTTTCTATAACAAATTAATATCATGATGTTGTGTGCTCATCTTTGTTTCTTTTGTGCCCCTTGCTATCTTTCCCTCGCAACAATTATTTTTTTGGTATCGGTAGAAAATTTAGAAAAAGATAGGATAATCAAACAAAGAAATAAAAAAAACAAATAATAAGAAATAGCTAAGAAGTAAAAAGATGTTGCTCAATTTTGCTTTTAATATTGAGCAAGGTAGATCAGAAATTTTATTTTGGTCATTGATCAACTAGTGGCCCAATAAAATGATGACAAATAAGTTTTATCTACATGTAAGCAAGGGGTGATTGGCCAAAACAAGGGGCCCATAAATTTTTTACACATTTCATTGGTCAATGACTAACTAATCATACTTGGTCATTGACCATTGTAAAATTTGTGCAAGGTAGATAGTGCAGGCAAATGCATATCAAGATATAACAGTTTTTTCTTTTCATTTGCTCTACAAGAAGAAGATTGAATTCGTGTATTTGAAGTGTTTAATTCTAGAAGAAGAAAAAAAGAAGAAGAAATTCTGCATGCTTTCTAAAAAGTCTTTCCAAAAGTATCTCAAAGCATATCTTTTAAAATCTTAGGATTCTTGTATTTATAAACTTTAATTTTCATATAAGTTATTCCAAAGTTAGTGTTATACGATTTTAATTCTAAAGTTAGTTTAATCCTAATCTTGCATTACACGTATCTTTCTCTAAGAATATAGGTATACACTATCTCTTGCGTCTATCTCTCTAGTCAGATGTAAATTAAATTTAGCTTTGACTAATACGGCAAAGCTACATGTATTTTCATGTCCAAGCTAGAAAAGAGAGGTTTTGTCCACGGGACATATATATTCCAATGGTTCTAGGTATGGGATTTTGAAAGAAACGTCGGTGTTCGAATTTTGCAAGAGACAAGAATGTTTGAACTCTCTCTAGACTAGCTGCATAGTGTAGGAGCATTATTGGCCCGCGGAATGACCTGATAAGCTGCAATGTCAGCCCGTCAGTTATTCCTTCAGTGCTAATAGACTCCTTATGCTGTGCATGTGCTATGAAAAACTTAACTAGTGAACCTTGATAACCTGATCATTTATCTGTAGGACCGAAAATGACAGTAGAATTTGGGTACAATATTTTTTCCCCAGAAAAGAGAGGTTTCCCAAAAAAGAAAGAAAAGAAAAGGTGAAGGGGACAACCTGGCCACCTCACGTTCCTGTTATCATTTTTGACCTTTGACCAACTGCCACTCCACTTCACCAGCAGCTATAATAATATCTTGCCGTTGAAGACGGCATCTCAATGTAAATTTGATTCATGATTGGTCTGGCTAATAATGGACTGTGTATTTTGAAACAACTGGTAATATTTATGTTTTTTATATTGAGTTTATGAGTTCAAGCGGTGGAAACAACCTATTACACACAAGTGTAGAGTAAAGATGCGTACATCAGATCGAGAAACGATCCAATCCCTCTCTGGCCTCTACGCAAACGCGGGAGGTTAATATACCGAGAACATCTTTTTTCTAGCTAATAATGTTTATTGAATTAGATTGATAAGATCTTAAGTTTAATTTTTGTTGGCATCAATCTTTTTTAGTAGACAATAAATATAAATTTTATTGTTAATAATCTCTCTCAACGAGTAATTTTAAAATTCTAATATAAGCACGCATTGTAAAAATGGTGGCATGCTAACTCCATCACCGCAAACATTTTCATTAAAAAAAAAAAATCACTTTCCAAAATTCAACTATCTATGCCTTTTGAAAACAAACAAATAAATAATAAGCCTGACTTGATGTGAGATCACACTTTTGGAAATAAATCTGTTGACTACACAGACCTGGTCCGCAAAATCATATATGTCTAATTTTATTGTCTAATTTATGAAATATTAAAATTATTAAGAAACTATCAGTAAAATTTATTCAATGTTCTCAATGGAAGGAAACTCAGGAAAGAAGTATTGTTTATCTGCCGTTTACTTTATCTATGCTCTAGTGATAACTTTTGCTGTCGTTGGAATACACTATGTATTTATTGATGATTGATGATGATAAGTTTCCTTATTTAAGAATACACGTTTTGAAACTAAACATAAATTATTAGGTTTTCTGTAGAAAATATACTACATTTTGAAACTTTCCGAACAAATATAATATATATATATATATATATATATATGTGAATGTATGTATGTATGTATGCTATGTAGCCATAGTCTATGATATATGTGATTTTTCTAGGTGTTCTATTTGTTCCTTGTAAGTTCCGTCACGTCTTTTTTATGGGTTATAGACTTATAAGTCTAATAGAAGCTATATATGTCAAAAAAGAATATTCTTTTTTTAAAATTTTGGAGATATAACAAACCAGTATTATTAAAAATACATAAAGGTTAGTATGAAATGATTGTTTTGTCTCCCTGTTATTACTTATAACAGAGTTCCATATGTCAGCCGCTTATCCAAGGTTCTTAAACTTTATTTTTGCACCTTCAGACAATTCCGTTAGTGGTTTTGCCGTTTGGTTAGAATATATATTTTTACATTTTTCATGATGGCTATTTAATTTTACCTTATAATATGTAAATGCAAAAAGACGACCAAAATGCATAATAGGAATTTATAGCCAGTCAAGAGATCTCTATTTCAAAAATTCATAGGAACTCTCGTCTTTATCTACTGCTAGTCCTAGAAGTCTCATACGACAGACGTGGATCCTCTCATCGTAAGGAGGTGGTTACATGTGACCAACTGATACATAATAGTGAAATAGATAATAAAATTAGGTAAAAGATGGCTAACAAAAAAACGTGAGACTGGATAAAAACAGTAATGGAACGTATCAAGCTCGGTAACCCTTGATAGCATACAGGCGAAATCTTTCGTTTTGGGGGTCTCCACCGCCCCAGCTCCATGAAACTTTGTGGATGATGCAAATCAGGTGCCCAGTAGCCTTCTAGGTTGGTGAAGACTCACCCTTGGTAGCATAAAGACGAAATCCCTCGCATTGGGGCTCCCGTCGTCCCAGCTCCATGAAACTTTGTAAATGATGCAAATCAGATACCCAGCGGCCTTCTAGGTTGGTGGTGACTCTCGCAGTGACCCACACAAGGTGTCCCTACAGACTATCAGAAGTGGAGCATCCCGTCAAGGTGCCCCCTACAGACTAGCAGAAGTAGAGCATCTATGTGCGTGTCACTGGATTCGAACACTTGCTTTTTTATATCAATTTTCAATACGAATACCAACTAAACTACGCCCTAATACGATCAGTAACCCTAATGCATACGGCAATGGTACTATAAGTTTATCTGCATAGGGGTTTGCACCATTTTGGTTCTTACAGGAAACTTCCAAGACATGGACCACTAAACTATAAATTTGTCGAAGCCAAAATGCTGACAATTCAAAATATTAGCATAGTTTTATATAGCATATTTAGTTGATCCTCACCCAAGCTAAGAGACCGTTGAGCTCCTGATTTGTATCTTCCATAATGTTCTTTGGGACTGAAACGTTGAGACCTTCAGGGTCAAGAAATCACGTCTTGTTTCAAACATATTTAGTTTAAGGGGTTGTTTTGTACGATATTCAAACCTCAAAAACCTATGCGTTATTCTCCCTAAGACTGCTCACATTAATGTGGCAAGATATACCAAATTTTGACTGCAAATGCATTGATTTCACTAAGCGCCCAACAAAACGACATGTTCCTGAAATAATAGCTACTATTATCAATTCAGCATTATCTCGTGCTTTCCGTCTGTTGAATGCTTTGGTTTTTGGTATTTAGTCATTGACTAGCACAAGAAAAAGAATAAATTCAGACCATTTTTGCCTTTCATGAACTGCTAATGTTAAGACACACTATCCTAAAACCTATCTTCTGTCGTACAAGACAGCTTTAATCAGTTGTTGAAGTTTGAACAAGTATCTCTGAGAAAGTAGTATAGAGATTGTAAATCAGGAGCACATTAGTCTCATAAGTTGAAGATGTCATACATAAGAAGCCTATATAAATGTCTGTTGCAAACTGAGCCTTTGGCTAAGACAGCAGTGAAACACTCACATTGTGTGTCTCTGGAATCGAACTCTGTACTTCTTGAAGCAACTCTCAACTCCAGTACCAACTGAGTTAGGCTATGAAAACAAATATTTCACTTTTTGATGGTCCAAAGTTTGATTTTCATGTGAAAATAGTTTTATGCATTACTAGTCTTAAACAAACAACTAAAGATGTGACATAAATGATGATTCTCTATTAGAATATGTAATAGATATGAACTATTTTATAATTTGTTATTAACAATATTTGGTCAAAATCTTCTTGCATCTATGTTTGCTCCAACTTCTATACTATTTCTAGACCACCAAAACAAACAAACAAAAAAAAAAGGCAGTAGAAAGAGAAAGTATTTGGTTATTCTTATGTCTTTTTCCATGAGCAAGTAGAAATCTTTAATTTCTTATTATGATATGATCATTTGAATTGTGTAGAAAAATAAGGTGTGAACTGTGAAGACGAACTGCAGATTTTTTTTACCAATAATATTTGGATGTGAAGGGGAAAAAAAACATTTGAATTGCTTAACCTGGAAACAAAAGGCGAAATCCTTCGTCCTAAGCCTCCACCGCTCCAGCCCTAATGAATATTGTAGAACCCAGCGGTCTCTTAGATTGGATGTTGACTTACGCAATGACTTATACAAGGTGACATGCAAACAAGGTTTTCGGCCTAGCAGCAGTGGAAAACTCATACTGTGCGTATCATTAGAATCAAACTCTTGACCTCTTGGAACAAATTTTAACCCGAGTATCAACTGGACTATGTCATGTGGGCTTGAATTGCTTAACCTGACATGCTTACTTTTGTAGTGAGCGGTTATATTATTATTATTCATATTATTATATGTGTGCGAATATGATTCCTGTTTTCCATCTAATATATGGATTTCCTTTTAAATATATGCCAAATCCGGACAATTAGATTACTATTAAATCACAAACTGGTAAAGTTGAAATAATTAACTAAATCTAATATTGTATCTCACGTCAAATCATGATAATTGTGACAATGCAATGCGTGATCCGGATGAGATCTGAGGAGGAAGAATATGAGGTAGAATATGAGGCCTCCAATCACGCGACGCCACGTGTACAAAATGACTTTTTTTAAAAAAGAAAAAAAAGTAAACAGCGGGCCCTTTTGTACACATGGCGTCGCGTGATTGGAGGCCTCATATTCTACCTCATATTCTTCCTCCTCAGATCTCATCCGTGATCAATTTGGTAAAATGTCTTTGGAAGGATGTAAACAGCAAATAAGATTTAGAGCTGACGAAATGAGGCCCCACCTTGTTCTTGGTCTCTTTGACCAGTCAAACCTAAACTGACAAAACCGTATCAGTCAAAGACCAACTCCAAAGCCAAAACAAGAAACCGCATTTATCATGTGGACTTTGCAAATCGGTACAAACAGGATCTCAAATTATCCGTGTACTCTTTCAATGGGGATAGGATCCCCACCGCAAAGGAGATGCGGTGACGCATGACCGTGCGATACGTGGTAGCAAGAAAGGGTGGTGAGGCTAGATGCGGGTGACCCTCATCTAGCCTCACCACCTCCTTGATGGCACGTGTCGCACGGTCACAAAAGGGGGTGAGGAAAGTGGAGGTTAGGAGATCCCAACCCCTTTCAATGAGTCACTCTCTCGATATGGGATCTCTTCACCGCCTCTTCTTTTATCTTATTGTCTACCGTCCGACACATAACAGCAGAAGACGGTGAAGCTAGATGAGGACGGTGGACAGTGAGATGAGGGAAGGGTGGGGTAAGAAAATCATGTCCCCACTCTCTCCCTTATTTTTAGTTTAATATAATTTACAGTATATTAAAATTGAATAAATTATATTTTAAAACATAGGGTATTATTTTTAGTTTTCTAAAGATATTCATAGTCTATGGTCGTGACGAATCCCTTACGGCATGTAAAGATTTTCATTCAGAGATTTACATATAACTATAAAATACTCTTGTGTTCTTATATGCGAAATTAAAACTCCTAACTTTATTTGTAAAGGATGAAATAAACTAATCACCATATCATACTTTGTGGTTTCTCTCGATGAGTTAAAACCTTGTTATTTTCAACTATTTTGTAGCATGTAGCTAATAATATATTTCAAGTATAAGAAATATCAAAAATATATAGTTGTTTGATAAAAATCTTTCAGACTCAAACAAAAGTGTATACCAACAGATTCATTTAATTACTATATGGTCAGCCATCATACCAAAGAAATAAATATTATACCAATGTGATATATTAATATGTGTAGTGTAACTGGTTGATTAAAAATTGTGACGTATCAACTAAATTTGTTTTTTTGGGAACCATTTTGCTTTTAATCATGTTTGAATTTATTTAAAGTAAACCATCAGTCTCAATAATTAAGTAAAATAAATCTCAACATAAATAGTATAAGATATTCAATATGCTACTTATTTTGATCTTTGCAGCAAACTTGATATTAAATTTAACAAACAATGTCATTATCTTTACAAAAATACAAATAAGTGAATAATATTTTCTTGAAACTTGCATAAAACAAACATTACGATATTAATCACGGTTCCAAAGGTAGCTAAAAGGTTTTATTTTACTCTATTTTATTTTTTTGTTATACTCTCCAGCTAAAACGCCATAAACCTTTACTTTTTTTTTTTTTGGGAAAAATGAACTTTGTATTAATCAATAATATCAAAAACATTTACAAGGGTAGTCCTTCATTTCAATGTACATCAAAGGAATTTTCAAGAGTGCTATCCCTATGCGAAGTCACTATATACGTTAGCTTCCGTGCTCGCCACTCTATCTCACGGCACACTTGCTGTTTTGGCGGCGGTCCGTCGATGTTTCCGTGAGATACTTAGTTTATCCAATACCACACACTCAGCAATGCCTCACGAAACGTGTAGCGCCACTCGACATCTTGCTCGGAATGAAGGTCTGGAGGTCGAAGATTATGCATGATCCATTCTTGAATTTCCGATATTTGCCAGAAAGGCGTATGTGCTTGATGTTGCCCCAGCCATTGCCAAATGTTATTCACCCAACAACAATCACGTAAAGCATGCAGTGTATTGTCATATGCATGGTCACATATGGTGCATCTGATGTCGTCTCTAATATGTCGCCTAAAAAGAAACATACCTGTGGGGAGATTGTCTCTATATATCTGCCATAGAAATAGATTTAGACGGCTAGGACCTTTCATGCTCCACAAGAGCTGCCATAGGCGATTCTTCGGAGATGAAGACTGCGATATCAATAAATCGTAGGCACTTGCAACCCTAAACCTTTACTTTTTAACACAAGTATTTTGTACTAGGATGATTACCAAATTTAATTTACTGTAACATTTCTATGCATTAATTTTTTGTATTACAATCTCCATATACTTATATATAGTATAAACGTACATGATATAACTATTCTGCGGTACATTTTTTTCATGAAAATTGCCTCACAACAGAAGGACCAAAACCAAACCACACGTGTGGAGCTACTGCAAACCAGTCAGAGTAGGATATTGATCCCCTCACACCATAGCAGCACCCGAAGCCCCCGCCCCCGCCCCACCTCTCCCTCTCTTTCTTCCAAAACGGCCCCTCCTATGCCAGGAGAAAAAGACATACTGGCTCTCATAGCCGCGTTCTAAGAAGCATTTTGAAAGATTTAAATCAAGATTTTAGCGGTCTTCTAAATTGAATGAAGACTTATGTAATAACCTATACAAGGTGTCTTTTCGTAAACTAGATCTTCGGCCTGACGTCAATATAATAACCACATTGTGCGCGTTTCTAAAATCGAACTATTAACCTCTTAAAACAAATTCAAACTCAAATACAAACGGTGCTATGTCCTGAAAGCAAGACCCTCTTATGCTAGATTGCTACTTTTGTCTCTCATCCCCACTCTACCAGTGTCCCCTATAAGTACCCACATCATATCCTCCTAACCTCCAGAAATACAATTTTCAGCCTCCCTTTTTCTCTCTCTATAGTTTAATCTCTCTCTTCTTCATCTCCCCTTCATACATATATTGTTTCTCATTACAATTCTCTATTTTTCTTATTGTTGCATATATAGTGAAGTATGCGGCGAAGCATAGAGCCTTTGGATACATCCGTTCAGATACCGTATTATTTCCGATGTCCAATATCTCTTGAACTCATGCGTGATCCGGTTACCGTTTGCACCGGCCAGACTTATGATCGGAGTAGCATCGAGTCATGGATGGCCACCGGAAACACCACGTGTCCGGTCACCAGAGTTCCTCTCTCCGATTTCACTCTTATTCCAAACCATACTCTTCGCCGCCTTATTCAGGATTGGTGCGTCGCTAACCGCTCTTTTGGTTTTGAACGGATTCCGACGCCCAAACAACCGGCCGACCCCGCCGTAATCCGCTCTTTGATTAACCAGGCTTCTTCCGCTTCTGTGGATTTTAATTCGAGATTATCCGCTTTGAAGAGACTCCGTGGATTCGCTAAGGAATCGGATAAGAATCGCGCTGTAATTGTGGAGAATAATGTTTGTGAGGTTCTTCTTTCTTTGCTTTTTTCTAGTATGGATGGTGACTCGGAATCGGCCGAGTTGAATCACGAGTCGCTGGCGATTTTATCTGCCTTTCCGTTATCGGAGGCGGAATGTGTATTTGTTGCTTCCGATTTTGACAGAATAGCTTATTTGGTGAATTTATTGTCTCATTCTTCGATTGACGTCCGAGTCAACTCGGCCGCGGTGATTGAGATGGTGGTCGCGGGAACGAGGTCGGCGGAGCTCCGAGCTCAAGTCGGCAATGCGGACGGAATATTTGAAGCAATCATTGGAATTTTGAATTATCCGTTTGCTTATCCCAGGACGTTGAAGATCGGAATCAAGTGTTTGTTCGCTTTGTGTTTAGCGAAGCAACATCGGGAGAAGGCGGTGAACGCCGGTGCGGTCGATACTCTAGTTGACCGGTTACCGGATTTGGAAAAGTGTGACGCGGAGAGAGCGCTCGCCACGGTGGAGCTCCTCTGCCGAATTCCTTCTGGTTGCGCTGCGTTTGCGAGTCACGCACTGACGGTGCCGTTGTTGGTGAAGATAATTCTGAAAATTACTGATCGTGCGACGGAGTACGCTACTGGAGCTTTGTTGTCGTTGTGTTCGGCTTCGGAGCAAGCTCAGGGGGAGGCGGTGGCTGCCGGGATATTGAAGCAGCTTTTGTTGCTTGTACAGAGCGATTGCACGGAGCGCGCGAAGAAAAAAGCTCAAATGCTTTTAAAGCTGCTCCGACATTCATGGCCGGAATATTCGGTTGCTAATTCTGATGAATTTGCCAGCACCGGCGGCGTTGGGCCGTTTTAGACTTTGACAACTGGCAGCTCTACTCGTTCTCTCTCTCTCTCCTTTTTCTTTTTCTTTTTATAAAAAGATAGTATAAATGTAAAGCGGTGAAGGTGAAAATTTTGGTTCTGAAAAAAAAAAGGTGAAAATTTTGTGGGAAAAGGGTAAAAAGGATTGAAAATATGGGGGTAGTTTTGACAAGTATATAGGGTAGAGCGGATGAGATCTGAGGAGGAAGAATATGAGGTAGAATATGAGGCCTCCAATCACGCGACGCCACGTGTACAAAAGGACTTTTTTAAAAAAGAAAAAAAAGTAAACAGCGGGCCCTTTTGTACACGTGGCGTCGCGTGATTGGAGGCCTCATATTCTACCTCATATTCTTCCTCCTCAGATCTCATCCGAAGGTCGAGTTTCTTTGGTTTTGGATTTAAGAGTTTGATTTTTGGTTGGAAAGGAAACAAATATTTATGAAAAATGATCAGTTTTCATCTCCAAATATTCGGCATTTTGAAAGATTTGCTTCATCTTATGGTTTCATTTTTAACATTTTATCTTGAGTTTTGACCCAGTTCATCTTTATCGTTAGTAGGTTAGTTTAGCTAGGTTTTTATCGTAAAATGTACATTTTAATCGGCATTCCCGATGCATTAGACTTCTGCATTTACGCAGCATTCAGGAATAGGTCGTATCGTTTCGCGACCTGATATATGCATACTTACCCTACACTTTGTGAAATAGACTGTTAACGTAGCTTGAACTCGTAACCTAAAGATCATAAATCAACAACCTTACCAGCTGTTATAGGGCCGTCCTCAAATTGTAAATTCTATACTCATGAATTTATATATTAAAGAAATGCATCATATTCCATAAGTTTTTTCTCACTTAAAGTTAATTCATAGATCGAGTATACAAAAAATTTAAAATGTAGGGTGAAGTAAAAATTTTTCTTCCTTTAACTCCTAATGGTTAGAAAGAAAAAATTTGAGACAGAAACAGGTTTCTATTTTTTTATTTTACATTGTAGTCTAAATCTTTATGGGAAAAGATTGCTTTCCCTTTTTCCTTCAGTCGTTAGAAAAAAGGTATAAAGGCTTTACAGCCTGAAAAATGATGGATTTTTTTTTTTTCAAGTTCTGCACCTTTTTACCACAGGAGATTTTAAAATCAAATTCTCAAGAAAATTATACATGTACACTTGTCACAAAAGAAAAACGGCCTAAGAGAAGACATGTATAACGACAACACATATTTTAGTATATCCTAACGATGTCAAAAGCTATCGTTAGAACTTAAGAGAATACATGTATGATGTGTAATATAATGTGTAATGCATGATGCTATTGTCACGCCAAAAAAAAAAAAAAAGATAGCAACCTTGTGTTGTAGCTCATTACACGTGAAATGAACAATGGGTCCAAAAGATGTAAAGCATCTACAAGATTAACACCCATGAAAATTTTCTTTCTTTTTTTTTTTTTTTGATTGAATGAAAATTTTCTTTCTGAGAAAGTAACTTTCGTTAATTCCAAAAGGCTAAATTTCTGGCCAAGAGCTACTACTGATCCAATTATATAGAATTGCGTAAAGTATGTAAATCATAAATTTAGCAGCCTTTTCAAATTTGGTAAGGTGTAGCCAAAAACCCACATATGATACTTACTGCAAACTGAATCAGCAACTCTTTAACCCAATTGACTGGATACAATCGTCTAAGCTATTGCTACTCCTGATACCAGTATTTCACACGCTTATCTATGCCTTAGAGAATTTTTCAAACAAAGACCTTTTAGTTGTAATTTTTTTAACCTAAATATCTACTGAGCTTTGTTCAGACACAATTTTCGTTTTTCTCTCTCTTTTTTTTAGCTTTTGAGAAGTATATTGGATTGCAGCCGACCTTTGTAGCATTAAGGAAGTATGTTTATGAGATGCCTGCTAAAAGGGGTTCTTAGAGGGGTCTTGACATAAAGAAATTTCGTCATAGACGGAAGACTCTAAGACAATATGATAATGTTGTTGTTTTCAATAGACCTAAAAAGGTTCAAATCGCAACCTTCAAAGGCAGTCTGCCAAGATCTAGGGTGTAACCAATTGACTATATCCACGGAGGCTTTTATTTTAGTACTCTAGTTGTGATGACTACCACCAATGAGAAATACGTCCTCTTTTTCTCTTTATCGATACATAGCATTCAATAGAAATTCATCCCGCCGCTGAAATCCTGATTTACATCCTCCACAATGATCTTTAAGACTAGACAGTGGAAGCCTCGCTGAAATCCTGATTTGCATACTCCACAATGATCTTTAAGACTAGACAGTGGAAGCCTTTAGAATCAGTGTATGCCCTTTTGATCCAACCATTCAGTAGAATTCCAGGTCGTATTTTGTGAAGAAAGAACATGCTGCTATTCTTAGATAGAGCATGTGAGAAAATGTCTCATTTATTTCCAGATGTTAATAAAAGATTCTATCTTCGCAAATCACAAAATTTAACTTGATAGCCAGAAGTTGTAATGACATAGTAGGGTACGGTTAAGGTAACGACTTCGGACATGGCCAGCTCCTGCGTACAAGACCCGGGAACGGATTCACCGCCGTATGGCTGACCGACGATTACTAGCGATTCCGACTTCATGCAGGCGAGTTGCACGGGAACGGATTCACTCCGTATGGCTGACCGACGATTACTAGCGATTCCGAATTCATGCAGGCGAGTTGCAGCCTGTAATCCGAACTGAGGATGTGTTTTTGGGGTTAGCTCACCCTCGCGAGATCGCGGCCCTTTATCCCGACCATTGTAGCACGTGTGTTGCCTAGGGCATACGCGGCCCTTTATCCCGACCATTGTAGCACGTGTGTTGCCCAGGGCATAAGGGGCATGATGACTTGACATCATCCACACCTTCCTCCAGCTTGTCACCGGCAGTCTATTCAGGGTTTCAAACTCAACAATGGCAACTAAACACGAGGGTTGCGCCGTTGCGGGACTTAACCCAACACCTTACGATACGAGCTGACGACAACCATGCATCACATGTGTCCGCGTTCCCGAAGGCACCCCTCTTTCAAGAGGGTTCAAGGCATGTCAAGCCCTGGTAAAGTTCTTCACTTTGCATCGAATTAAAGCACATGTTCCACCGCTTGTGCGGGCCCCCGCCAATTCCTTTGAGTTTCATTCTTGCGAACGTACTCCTCAAGCGGGATACTTAACGCGTTAGCTACAATTATCGACCAAGACATTATTAAATATCCATCCCAGTTTCAACTATGTCCTCATACAAAACTTATTATCTATAAGCTACCTATTACAACGCCACGCAACTAGAAAGGTTTATTATGGGTCAGCAATAACAATAGTTCTAAGCATAATGGGGGGTGGGGAGAGGGGGATGGGTATGAATGGGGATGATATATAGAAATATCCAAAACAGAATATCTGACTAGGGGATGACAATAGTTCTAAGCATAATGGGGGGTGGGGGTGGGGGAATGGGTATGAATAGGGATGATATATAGAAATATCCAAAACAGAATATCTGACTAGGGGATGACAGGGGATGATGAGAGAAATATAAACAGTAGAATGATGGTGACTTCTCTGAGCTAGAGAGCAGAAATACCCAAGACATGAGATGATGCAGAGATCCCACTATGGGCGCAAGGCAGTCATTTTACATATAGGGCAAAGATTCTTCAACATCAGCCATTGTTTGATGCAATCTGTATGAAACTCGTGCCCGCAGTTCAATTCTCCAAGATCATCTCCCACAATGTAGTCTTCCTGCAGAAGGTTCAAGCCACAAGCGGCGCGTTAACACATATATCGCCAGAAGAATGAATAAGTTCTCCAAAGTTACCAACACAATTACACGTAGACCTCACCCGACAAACACAGCATGGTTCTGGATTTGATGAAGATTCTCTCATGACAAGTTTATACTTCCGGTGTTTCATTGAATCCATCACTACATCCTCACTTAACCCTGTGTTCACATCACCTATATGCTCTTCCAACTCCAGCAGTTCCTGATATGTTAAAATGGATAATGATGAATAGTTTGTAACAATGATGAATATCCAATGCCAGAAGTGCAGATGATTCTTCATTTACCTCATAGGACATGTCATCCACATCAAGCCTCATATCTCGGTGTCTGTCATGCAAATCCGGTATTGCACCAAAAATTGGATCAAACACCTGATTATAATCCTGCAATATTCATCGAAAATGATGAATGCACAGCAAAGTAGCACTTTCACAAAGTGAATTACTATAATAAACGGAATATTATCTATTAGCATCAATTAAAATGCCATCAGAATGAGATCATATATATAGCTTGTTGCCAAGCAAGTAACTTGTATAAAAGAGTCTTAACGGTGTTCTCTTTGTGAAAGAAAAGCCTTTTCACCCATTAACTTTTGCAGGAATATGATGCATCAACCAGATACCCTGGAAATCAAGATAGCACATTTACCCACAAATCTCCACTTAGTGTGAGAAAAATTAAATATCAGGAGGCGTCTCTGCAGAACCAACAACATTACCCCATTGTCTTAAAGGTTCCCGCCTATGACGAGGTATGACGGGTCGGATGTATGCAACCATACCCCGATGACCCATAGTGACGCGTCAAGCTATGTCGATCAACTGTTACTTCACAATATAAGAAGTGCTGAATCATTTTGCTTTATTCCATCATATTCCAAAGTCAAGGAAGAGTGTCTCCTTGACTCCATTGGAAATGAAAAAAGCGTCTCTGCAGAACCAAAAATACTAAATTATATGAAAGATAAGTCGAACCTCTGGTCCAGTGTTCTCATCGCCCCACATAGCAGTCAGGACCTGACGAACCTGTTCAATACATTTATTATGATCCGGCACCAAAAAAAAGAGAAGAAAAAAAAAAAAGTGGATCCAGGCAAACCAACAAATCTTGCAAGAAGTGTATTAGCTTAAATTACAATGTTGGTCACTAAGTGCAATAAATATGCACATGAAACATAATTTAGAGGACGGAATTCAAGGCCAAACATGACATGACAACAATCCATTACCCCAGTTAAATAAAGGGCTCTAAAGTGAGAAAGACGATAAGAAGTCTGGAGTTATTGCCAACATGAACCCGCGATTCAACAAATCCATGCAATATGAACTGCATATATCAACTAGGATTCAATTTAATCAGAATAAATACGCTGCAAAGAGAACGCTTTAGTAATTCAGATCCATCAAACATCTTTTCCTGTCCCTAGAAAGTCGGGTGGGGAACAAAACGGGACTTAGAGGTCACATGAGCAAATAGAAAACGAAGTAAAAGGATTCATCTTCTTAGCATGACTATACAATCATTCAGCTGCTATTTAGTAGGCTTGAAGGAGGACCGGATTACTCAGTAATCATGCACACAATAAATAGATGCTTAATTATATTCACAACCCAGAAAACAGGAAAAGAAAGATACGAACTTCATCTGTGAAGACTTGAAAGTTTATGGCACAAGATACTTTAAGGAGACATAGAGGATTCTGTAAAATCATGGATAAATCATCCGCAAGCGCATTAGATTGAAAAACATATATAATCCAGATGAAAACAAACCTCAGAGATAAGTCTCTCTCTCCCTTCAGAATGTGCAGCTAAGGCACGCCAACCATTTATATCATCATGTGACACATCCCTCCAAAAAGAGTGAGGATACGGACGATGCTGGTGAGCACTGCTACTGGATCCAGATGGCGTTACTGGCTCCACTGAAGAAGGTGCGCCAAAAGAAAACGTTGCAAAATGATCTCTTTGACCTCCAGATGCAAGTTCGACAGGTGGAAATCGAGTCCACGGAGACGGTTCAGGAAATCTAGGCTGAGGATAGGTTGTAGGATTCTGATGATTCATCCAGGCATTTGGGCCAGACCTTGAACTAGAAGAAGGATCAGCATAGGAACCAGAAGGAACATTTCTATAAGAGCTTGAGTTTGCAGGAGGCACAAAACTCCAATCAGGTGATTCCAGGAACACACGTCTTTCCTCAGAAAGAGAACCAAAATAAGAATGTTCTCTGGTTCTAGGGAAGCTTCTCGCTGCAGCTTCAACCTGACTTGAAAAGAAGAGGGGATCAAATGCTGAGGCACTTCTTGAACCAAAAAACTCATTCCGGGAATATGGATTTGTATTTCTTCTTGAACCAGGAAGTTGGGCCACTTGAGGCTGGTTAGAGTGATGATTTGTACGCATCGTCCCAGGGAATATAGATGCCGGGTCTGAAAGATCAGTAGTCCGCACAGGTCTAGGCTGGGGCCCAGCACTGCGAAGAAAATCATGCCTCGTGCCAAGCCCTGAAACAGACATCTCACATGGAACTAATTCTTGTTGCGCACTAGAAGCTTCTATACCAAAATTTCTTTGAGATCTTTCAGCAACTCCTGTGCTAATTGCAGGAGGAAATCCATTAAGTGCTTCTTGCTGAATTCCAACTCCATTTCTTGGACTCAGTACATGGCTGGAACTAGAAGCATTAAGATGTGCAGGAAATGAAAGCTTCCCTACATCTTCGTCTTGTGGATTGATACTCAAAGATTGATCCATAGAAGACTGACCAGAAGAACCTTCAAAAGCCTTTCTTTTGCCTGATGAACCCCAAGGACTTGAAGATGAAGAAAACTCTGTACCATTTTCACCCATATATGCAGTTGACGAATGCTGTGTCTCTGACCCACCAGGCTGGTAAACATGAGAAGATATACCACTTCCGGCCTCACAGGTAGGATTTATGTAGCCATGGTTTGTTTCTTCATTAACAGAACCCAAAGTAAGTGACACACTCATATTGAGATTTCTGTGCATATAGGAACCATCAAACCCGCTGGAGCTGCTAGCACGAGCAGGGACATTACATGGCTTGTATAACCAGTCTTTTGCACTTGGTTCAGCCACTACACATGAAGTCGGAGAAGATGACCAGTTATGTTCTACTTTCAGCTCTCGACCAAATAACTGATTCTGAGAATTTGCGCTAGAGCTGGACTCAGCAGGATTTGGGAGATTATTATTTCCTCCGCTAGAAGAAAGGACATAATCTGACAAATGGCTTTCCACTGGATTAAGCAAATTTTCTGGTGGAGCTGACCACTGCATGGTATTTGAATCAGAACCCTGCTTCATGAGACCAGTAATATCGGAAAAGATTTCAGGCAACTCTTTTGCCCTTTGGCTAAATTCCTGGTCGCTAAGGCTTAGCAGTCGATGCAACTGCAGAATACCTTCAGATAACTGGTTTCAAATTCCTGTAACAAGAAAAATCAGATCAAAAGAAAATTTTCTTCCAGAAATTAATGAAAGAATTTCGTTTGTTAAATGGACAATTAGTCAAGTCATGCAGGACACATAAGATCCAGGGAGAAGAAAATGGGGAGCATCTAATTTCCTGGATGATACTTCTTACACAATTTACTGAAGTTAGCATCAAATAATAGGGTAACACAACAAGACCAGCTTTCAAATCTTTCAGAACCCAACAAAACACATACGTTTTTACAGATACCTGTTAACTAGCATCTCCTAGCCAATAGCCTCTCATATGCAAAAGGCCCTGCAACATGCAACAACTTTGTCGGACTATTGTTGGAAGAGAGATCTGAGACCCCAAGAAATTGGACAAAATCAAATCAAATGTTAAGCCAGAAGCCAAAAAAAAAAAAAAAAA
>AP025073.1:1064907-1206351 GCA_036186865.1 Eustoma russellianum
AAAAAAAAAAAAAAAAAAAATCCAACAGACTCAATGACTGAAGGTGAATTCTGGGGGATAGAAAATAACCATAATGTACAGGTACTAACTTGAAGGGCATTTCCACGCTTTAACTTTACAAAAGAAAGCAATTGCATTAGCAGATTATAGGAGTTGGAGTAAAGGCTTCAGAATGAAACTGGCAGTTTAATCAGGGTTTCATCATAAATGAGTCAGAAGTAAATCTCAAACTCATCCAGTCTGCACCCAACCTCCCATCCTCGCCCCCTCAAACCCCCCCTCCCTAAAAAAAAGAAAAAAGAAAAAAGAAGTCAAAAGGAGAAGAAAGAAAACTTTGCAGATAGCCACAAATCTTTCTAATCATAAGCCATCCAGATTCATTTGTTTCTTTCAAATACTTTTTAAGAGATCCTTCTTTAGTCATCACATTTTGCTTCCACTTTCAAATTTTAGTACTTATTTCTCATGTATCATATCATCAATTTCCCATAATCCAGCTAACTAACAGAGAATCCTCAACATAGAAAAATTTATTCATGATGAAAGCACTAAATTGGAATAAAGTATTTAGTCGATTTTAACTTATATGAGAATAGCATAGAAATCAACAAAAGTGTCCTAACTCAAAATATGAGCAAATCATGAAAGGGCTTCCAGAGTTGCTCCAATAATTTTTTTTCTCGAAAATAGGTGTCATAATCATTACCTCAGTACAAGCCAACAGCTTTGCCACTTGTGCCTTACTCTGTCTTCTGCTTTTTAGCTGTGTCCTGCACCAAATTCATCAATCTTTCTTCAGCCTATGTGAGCCTATTTTGGACGGGTAAGCCCATGGGCAAAGTCAAGGGTCATTATATACATATGTAGCAAAGACGAACACATGTATATACAAACACACGTACATATAAACACAGTGGAGAGTATGTAAAGCAAGTGCAAGCTTATATTGCATCAAAATTTAACTTTTGTAGCTACATGTTTTTATCATTTAGAAAATAAACCGTATGGATAATCATAAGGATCTTATATTTTATGAAGGCTTCCTTACCAAGCATATATTATTTCTTCTCAGTAAATGTATTCACTAGAATCACTTTCTATGGCATGTGTTGCATTACTATAATTTTCTTTAAAAGTATTCCCTGGATACGTAAGAATTAAAAATGAATTGAGAATTAAAAACTCTGAGTTCAACTATTAGTTTGCCAAGTGGGGTTAAGAAAAATGTATTCATTATGAATTTTTATCAAATTAAATTCATAAGGGAAACAGTAAAGTTTTTGTAAACTTGTGGTATTGCAATTGAATCTCCTCTTTACTTTAAATTTCTGTCAACTCATGGCCTATTTGACCATGGTGGTTCTTTAACCCTTACCATGATCAATCTAAATGTTTGAAGCATTGAATTGATAATCAATAATTAGAAAGGAATCTAATTAATCGAATTGCGGTAACACAAGATAGACAGTTACTCTATAACCTCCTGCTGGTTCAGTTATTTATGATAATGAATTGTCTTATTGGAGTCTTCTACTGGAGGTTTATGCCTCTCGAAATGCAGTGATCGCATGGTCCGGAGATGGAGAAGATCAATAAGGAAAGGGAAACAAAACCATTGCTAAGAGCATAATCTTTTTTCAAGGTATATTTGCTCACTTATGCTTGTGAAGTGTAAAATTTTCCCTGAATCAAAAATTTTGACTTAAAAAGAGGGAGTTACTCTATCAATCTAGAATTTCAATGTGGTTCTTCTTTTATATTAAGTTCATCTGGTGCATATTACACGTCAAGATGGAAGTGAAGCATGTTTAGTATCAATTTTTTTCATGTCATGTTGGATAAATAGCTGCACGCAGATATCAAAAGGGGTGAGAATCACTGTGAAAGAATACCTCAAGTAACTGAGGACACAACACTATATTAAACCTTACCCCTAG
Organism: Eustoma russellianum; assembly: GCA_036186865.1. NCBI lineage: Eukaryota > Viridiplantae > Streptophyta > Magnoliopsida > Gentianales > Gentianaceae > Eustoma > Eustoma russellianum. The sequence continues at coordinate 1,066,845 of AP025073.1, forward strand.
TCTTATCCTTTGATTTCAAGAATGCCATCCTCTAATTGTATATTTAAACATACTAAACATTCGCAACAAAACAGATTTTAATATCAGATAGTCGGGCTGCAGAAGATAGAATTCATAAGAATCTGAACACGATCTAGACAGGAGAAACACGTTATGAAGTACAATTTTTGTAACTTGAGTAGATCGGTGCATGATCCAACCAGTTAATACTGATCATATTAGCCTACTAATGCATCGTATCAACATTATGAAAAATTTTCAGCATCAGATCCAATACTTTCTTATCAACAAGACTAAGACTACAAAATCTTTTTCCATGATAAACGACAAACCAAGAATTGGATTGACGTGTCTCCCTTAGATTAAAATATACGAGAAGCTAATTGGCTACACCTGTCACAATATTTCACCTACGCCACAATTTTCATCGGTACAATGTGATCAAGAACATCTAAAATATGACAGATTAGTTCTTCCCTTATTAGGACACGTCTTTTTGTTTCCGTTTACATGTTGAAAGCAATTATATATCCAAGCACAGTGATCCAGATCAATTTACTTCAGTCAGATGAGGGGGGAAAAAAAGGAAAAGTAGATCGATTTATCCATGGAACTGAAAGCCACAAGATTGCAAAATTAACTTGCATATCAACACACCATGTATAATTATCTCTCAATCTGTTTGTTCACATTAACTTTTTCCTTGCAAGGATCCATACTGAGAGTGCAGGCAATTACACCAAGAAGCTTTTCTGGTCAAAGAGTGTGCAAAGACTCAAAATGCACATTTTGGAAATGAAAAAGAAAAAAAAAATGAGCATGCAACATTATAATTTTCTGTTTGCAGAGTAAAAAAGACCAAGCGAGTTTTGTAACTAGAGTTACTGAATTTTAGAATTTCCTTAATCATCGTCAAAAACCCAATTTCATCACTAAGCCAATTTTTCACAGCAACCCATAAATAAAGATTGGATCACATTGCAAAAATAGCTAGAAACAAATGCGTATACAGTGATTCTAGATCAACCACCATCTTCCGTACATTGAGGTTAAAATAAAAATAATACAAAAAATGTTAAACGTCGACAAAATCCCCCCTAAAAGCACACGATCCTCAGATTCAATGATTTCTCTCGTACTTAAGAACCAAAAAAGAAGACAGATTTAATAAGTAATGGTAATAGAATAGACTAACATCAATGAAGCAGCAAACTTTGATCGGCCGAGGACTCACCAACAGGCTAAAAGATGAAGCAAGTTACTTTGTGGCTAGAAAATTGAGAAACTATGGGTGAGAATAGAGAAGTCTGTTACCTTTTTTTCCAAGATAGTTTCACAGCAAGCTTCGCTCCATACTGATGATGGATTCACGGCAAGGATGATGATCGGTGACGAAGGCAAGTTAGAGTTAAAGCCCGTCGTGAGAAATCCTCGACAAATAAATAGGCAAAAGTTCGAAGTCTAATTGTATATTTACAATATACTAAAAACCCACAGCTAAATAGATTTTAATATCACAAAATCAGGCTGCTGAAGATAGAATTCCTAAAGAATTCTAAAGAATCTGGAAACAACCTAAAGAATCAGGCTGGATAGAATTCCTAAAGATAAACATTTGATTAACTTGATCCACGATGATCTAAAAAACTCGATGCGAATAATGTAAGCCTACTTATGCAATGTATCACTCGAAATAAAGACTTAAATAAAAAGCCAGATAGAGTATATGTTATTAGAGACAACGCTCCTAGAGGACCGTTGGGTATTTGATTTACATTCTTACACTACCTTTAAAACTGTGTGTGACAGGACTCTTACTGGTTAGGGTTCAACCTTTTTTTATTAAAAACAACGCTCTCTAACCGATAGTGATGCGGTGAGTTTTGGTTGGATGTAATGTGAAACGATATTACTCTATAACTGGAAATGACATCCTCTCACCGTAGAAGTTCTCACCGCACTTCTCAACGTGCTGCATCTAAATTCATCATCTTCTGCTGCCACGTGTCGCACGATGAGGAGTGCCGTGATAGCTTTTGCGGTGCCTAACCTCTATAACCGATAGCGATGCGGTGAGTTTTGATTGGATGTAATGTGAAACGAATCGTATGGAATAAGCCATCGATGCTATTAATTTATTCTCAATACACTTCCAACAACGATATTGATGCGGTGTGTTTTGACTACATGTCATGTAAAACGGAAATATCTGGAAATAGCACGGACAATATGAATTTATTACTAATATCGCATCCAATACTGATTTACTAGACTAAGGGGGAAAAATACAAGAACTGGATTAACATATACACGAAACATATTTTTAAGCAACCATTCCTGGAAACACGAAGGGGCGTTTGTTTGAACTTGAATATTGGTATTGGAATCAAAATAATATATGCTAGAATTGGAATGTGTTTGAGGTGCAAAATCATATATGTATGATATAGAAGCTGAAATGTGTATCATGACTATATATGTTTGGAACATATTTGAAAGGTTTGAGAATTAAAACGCTTGCACATACGGTGGTGGCACACGTTGGTGAGGTGATGGTGGAGTGGTGGCGCTATGGTGGCAATGCAGTGGCGTCTGGGTGGTGGCGCGGTAGTGGCGTAGTGGTAGCACAAGATGGCGCACTGGAGGAATAAATTTTGATACCCACAGTTTCACTTGTTATCGATGTATGTGTTTGATACCCAAGTGAAACTCATAGATTGATTTCTATATCATTCATACAAACAAAAGGAATGAGCACCATTCATTTAACTCATTCCTTGATTCCAAAACTCATCAACCAAACACCCTCTAAATCATCTCCATAATATACTAACCAAACTCAAACATGTCTAAGTCACTTCAGCTCCTCCTCCATCATACTTACTGATTTATATCCATACTCTCCAAATTATCTTTTCCTATGTCTTGGTGACTTATAGGGCTATAGCCCCGTAAAGAAGTGTCACGATGATATATAGTGACGGTCAGTTAGACAATCTATGATATAGAGATTCATATTGTGACAATGGTTTATATTTGAATCATTTGTAAATTTAATGGGTAAGTCAAACTCTAAGATGTTCATTGAATTAAAGTATATCATTCTATTAATATCTTTCGCTAAACCCTTGATACATATCAATAGCAAACTTCAACGTTGTTTTATAACAGTCTGAGTTTACAACCTCTGAAACTATATGTTATCGGTCACGTGACTGAAAGGTTGACCGTCCTCACTGCACAGACTATACGGGTTTTTGTCAGGATGTCCTTCTGATGCACTTTTCAGTTACCAGAAACGGAAACATATTTTCAACCGAAATATGAAAACCATAAACAACATAAGGCTGAACCTATTCATCGGTAAAGGTGCGACGTAGAAACATTGAGGCTGGATGAGAAAAAGTCGAAGTTAGATGAAGAATGACCAATAAAAAAAATATAAGACTGTGTAGGGGCGAAGTCACGGCGATGAGCAGGGGTGTTAACGAACCGAGCCGAATACTATTTTTGAATTCGGATTTGTTTAGCTAAACGAACTCTTCAGTTTGGTTCATTTAGCTAAACGAGATTTAAAATTAGTCCGAATTCAATTCGATAACATTATAACTGTTTAAACGAGTCGAATAATTCATAAACAATTTAAATCGTTTAACTAAACGAATCAAAATAGGTATTCGAATTTGACTTATTTAAATAAAATTAAAAAAAGAACGAATGGAATCAAGGTTTGACCGCTTTACTTTCATCCCTAATCTCTCAAAATCTCTAATGCTGCTCCTAACTTTTCTCTATTCCCAACTCCTTTTCTTCTCTTTCCCGCGATTTTCTTCTTCCTCTCCTCCTCCACTTTTGTTCCCTCTGTTTTCTCACCTCTGAAATTGCTGCCTCTCTCACTCTTCTTACGTTTTCGAGAAAAAGGAAGCGAACCCATGTCCAAAGTTGCGATCTTTCCGACGATGATGACATGGCTGATCCGCCGGCTTTTAGACCCGGTAGCCTTGGACGGGTCATACCCAAGTACCCGGATTCGTTCAATTAGTTTTTCAGAATGTATACCTCGACGTTGGAAGAGTGGCTATGTGGGCTTCTTGAATTGCTGCTCGGGTGTCGTGACCCGGACGGCTCGCCTCTGAATATCCAAGCGGAGACTCCATTGGGGATTGGATTTCCGGCTGGCAACTGGATCCGATTACCCGGACACATTGACCCGGTTCAGGGTTTCGGAGTTGACGTCAAAATTGTGTCAAACAGTTATGCCGTGTTCTCTGCACTTATTATCTGTTCTGGGTCGGAATCCCATCCGAAATGATTTATCTTTTGTGTCAATCAGTTTGAAAATTGAAACGGAGCGCCTAATTATTGCGGAATTATGGATTGTACTAGGTTCAAGATCATTAGAAACCAAGAGCATGATGACATCATTGCTGCTCAAATTGTGGTTGATGCAATGTCAAGGATTTTGAGAATTGCAGTTGAATCTCGGGAAAACAAGAGTGATTTTGAAGTTTTGAAGTTACCAACTTTGTTTACAGATTTCAAAACGGAAACTTGCTGAATTCAAGAACTATTTATGGCAATCATCAGGATCTTCCCCAGTATTTAGTTGGAGTTCATCGATCCCTTTGCTTCCTTGGTTGATGGTTCCTTTTGTTGATCCTTTGGAAGGATGACGCGAATCAAAGTTCAATAATGTGCTGAAATCTATGTGCTTGCCAATTAGGAAAGCCATTAGAAGTTTGAAGGTTTGGGGGGGGGGGGTTGAGTTTGGCGATTAATGTTAATTTTAAGAGTGCAGTTACTTATGTTGGCACTTGTTCTATACTTCATAACATGTTGCTGAGCAGGGAGGACTTTTTGGCTTTTTGCAGCGATGTAAGTGATTCAACACTATTTGTTGCGGGATTCCACTCTAGTCTGGAGGAAATTACGGATGAGAAGGCATCTGCAGTTAGAAATGCACTTGCTGCAAGAGTTAAGGAGTTCCATCCTTGATTGATAAAGAAATTTGCTAATTTAAGATGCAGGACTTGCTAAATGGAAATTGATGGAGATCTGCATTACAAGTGTCCTCCACAATTTTGAATGAGGTAGTTAGAAATTGATTCTATTTATGATCATATTTCGTAATGCAGCTGTCTACTATGATCCATTTGAGTAAATACAAGCTGATGGTTTCTCTCTTTTAGTTCTTGTCTTGATTGATTTACTATGTTGATATTTACTTCAATGCATGATGGAATAAATCAAAATACTCACTAAATTGGTTGTGATTCTTATACTGTGAAGGAACAGTTAGAGCAGTTAGATTGACACAACTTGACGTAATTTTCATTATGAGTCATTGGAAAACACCTTTGTGTGTTTCAAATACATGGGTATAGATGCGTATCCGATGCTCCCATACCTCTCTTCGTCGGACCTCGCTCAGGCGTTGCGCCTCCAGCGCTGTTGCCATTGACTCATTTGTAAGACTATCGCCACCTTACCTCCTCCGTCTTCAGTAGCTGAAAACGTGCCATGAATGAGCGCCGTTCTCCAGGCTGCTCCATGGTGGTCATTTCTTCTCCAAGTTGATGTTGAAACTCTACTTCCATTCTTCCTAGGCAGTGAATTCAGCTTCAGCAACTGCGATTGAATTCATATATAAGATCTGCAGCTTGAGAGTTAGTATCTTTTACTTAATTAAGAACACAAGAGTTGAATTTGAGTTTACTGAGTTGGGGAATGTTGCTTCACCATTAGATTGCAAGGTCTGAGATGAAATTGAATGGTTGGAGGTATAAAATGAATTAAATCATTTTAATGTGACTATATTGGCAACGAATGTTTTTTTCTTTCCATGGATACCAAGGCAATGGAACGGCGCAACAACGAGGAATAAGTTGACTCATTAAGACATATCTAACTAGACAGAAGATACAACAACAACGTAGTATATCTCAATAACAACAAACATTTTTAACGTAGTATATCTCAATAACAACAAACATTTTTTTTAAAAAGAATAAGAGGCAGACAAACAATATTTCTATTCAAAAAGATAGAGAGTTTGTTTCTAATGAGATAGCTTAGATAAATGTTTCTCCATAGTTAACCCGTAAATATATATAAAGATAGAAATCGATTGTAATACCTCAAACTAAAGAGAAGAGAATTTACTATTTTCATTTTTTTCCTTGATTCTAATGGATAACAGGTAGGATCTTGCATTGGATTTAAAGCAATTCCTTGGCTGTCTCCCCCCCCCCCTCTCTCCCCCACCCCACGAAAACCCCCACTGTCCGAGGTCTTGTTCAGTTCAATTTTTCTTTGATGAGGGAGTGGGTTCTCCCCCCACATGTACCAGAGGCCCCTTAGCTAGGTGGGATGTAAATCGAGAGATGTGCTCCACCGGCAGCCCTGCAAAGGGAGAGGACACTCGAGACTCAGCCAGCCCAGAGGCAACCCTTGTAATATTTCAACAAGTATTGTCTCCACACGGACTCGAACTCGGGATGTCGGGGTTCTAGTCCCAATCATCTTTGCCACTTACCACTGGACTATGCCCCTGCGGGCACATTTCAATTTTTCTGCGTAACATGAGAGTGTTTGTTTCACCTTTATTAGTATTGGAATCCAAATATACTCCATCCCTCATTCTCCTAACTTCCCTTGTCTATCAAATTTCATTTCAAAATACTGTCGAAAATTTTGTTTTAATTTATTCCAAAAATATAATTTACTATCTAAAAATAATAATGTATACTAGTCAAAGTTTTCATATTATTTTTAATTAGCATATATATTATTTCTTTATTTTTATTTCAATTAACTAAAGGTAGAATGCGAATAACGAAATAGCTTGACTTTTTTAAATTATATTTAAGTCAAACTATCACACTATTTTTGAAATAGAGAAAATATTTTTTTCCTTTCTTTCTAATTCCCCCTCTTTTTAGCCTTATTTTTTCTGTAAACAGCACCCACAACAACATACCACTTCCCCCTCACCCACTCCATGACACACAATACTTTCGAATATATTCTTCTCAAAAATATTTCGCAGAACAACCCCCACACAAAACACTCCCCAGCCCCAAAACCGAGTTTGAATCTCTTCACCCACTTCTCTATCGATGACACGTGGCAGCAGAGGGTGGATGGGGATGCTAGATAAGAGTCACCCGTATCCACCCGTATCTAGCCTCATCAACTACCTTTACTGTCACGTGTCGTGTTGTAAAAAAGTGGATAAGGTAATTGTGGTGAGATGATTTCATCTCCCAAAACCACCAGCCCTACCAACACACAAGCATCGCACCATCGCATCCACTTCGCACCCCCCAGACCCGGCTCAAACACACCCCCCTCCCATCTCCCACTCATGTAACCCCGCCATTGTACCTCAAATATTTTTTTTTTTTGGAGAAAAGCTTTTGCGAAGTATCTTTTTTCATGATTTTATATATGTAGTCACTCTCATACACACACACACATATATATAAACTACATAATTATATATAGGTAGCTATACATATACACAGGAACCATATCATACATACATACATATACACTCACAAAATATGAGTAAATATATACATATATCATAGATCGAACTGATTCGAGTCTGATTTTTATACCAAACATGAAGGGGTTTATATATTAAACCTATACAATTTCTACATCTATCATTCTAATTTAGATTTCTGAATTCACAGCAACCGCCTCTTTAGTCAGAAAAATTTCGACCAGGCGAAAGAGAAAAATGAAAAAAAAAAAAAATTCAAGAGGAAGGGAAAAAAGACGTGGGAAAGTGGTTAATGAGTCAGCAAGCGGGCGAGGAGACAGAGAGAGGAGAGAAGGTGAGAGAGATGGTTTTGATAGGGATACGAGGATATAAATGAAGAGGGGATATAATCCTCTCACTCATTCTTTTCAACCCAAGCATCACTGTACGACACGTGGCAACAAGAGATGTTGAAGCTAGATGAAAGTCATCCGCATCTAGTTTTACCATCTCAACTTACTGTCACATGTCGTGTGGTCATAAGTGGGGTGAGAAGATTGAGGGTGAAGAGATCTAATCCGAAGGAAGAGAGGGAGTATTTGCGGTAAAAAAAAATGTGGATTTTTTTTAATGAAAATTTACATCCGATTGTGAAAGATGCAAACGGATGGAGAAACAAAAGTGCTAGACAAAAATGTGTGGATTCTTTTTGTTATTTTTTTTTTCAAGAAAAAAGATCATTTCATTCATCAGAAAAAAGTCCTATATACAACAAATATGTATTATAACACGCCTATTTCACAGTATCAGTCTGTCGGAGTACATTGAACAAGCTAATCTAATATTTCTAGTCCTTTCAAAAATCATCTGGACTGCTAAATGCACACTCATTGGTTCGTAATCTTCCTCAATATATCCGTTTATTCCGTGTCGTCCATATGTGGTAGACTGCCTCTCGGAAAATGTAGGGTCATTGTTCCCCTTGAATCTCTACACTCGTATGAAGTGGCAAGTTACAATCAATCCAACTAGCTACTCCACCCTCATTGCCAAAGAACTGGAGCTTATGGGATGGCGGAAGAATTATGTTCCATACCTGTTTTGCATGAGGACAATCTCGCAAGACATGCAAGATTGTCTCCGGGTACGCTTGACACAGTGGGCACAGAGGGGACGCCGCTAAGTTACGGTAATACAGAACGTCATTTTTTTTTTTTTGAAATCACATGTATGGGTATTCAACTAAACATATATTCCAAAAGCGGATAATATCGATATATTGCAATAGTATATAACTTCAAGTTGACGGCCACTTCCACTGGGAAAAAAAAAAGGTTGACGGCCACCAACTCAGCGGTTTGATTTGGTGGAGGAAGATTGTTTTCACCAAACTTTACCAGTAGTGCTGTCATGATGGTCAAAAAAAACACGACATTTCTTTGTCCCTACCCCTCCTCTCATTCTTTGTGATCACTTTCTTAGGTCCTTGCCTCCCCATTAGTCTCACCAACCACAATGGTGGAATTTCAATATTTTGGAGCAAAAGGTGGTACCCTAGTTCGGAAGGTATATATTGTTTTAGTTTCGAGGAATATTGTGGAAGATGCAAATTAGGAGCCCAACTATCTCATAAGTTGAGTAAGAACTTACGCAGTGACTCACAAAAGGTGTCCTCTCGCAAACAAGGACTTCGGCCTATCATCAGTGGAACATCCAGACTCTGCGTGTCTCAGAATTCGAACTCTTGACCTCTTAGAACAAATTCTAATCCGATTAGCAACTGAACTATGCACAGGAGGCTTTCAATATTTTATATGTATAGAAGAGAAAAATGTATACAAATCTATATATAATCTCATTTCGTTTTATCCATTTTTCTAAGAAAGATTTTATTGAATTTAGTATGACCAAATCCGAGAGAGGGGAAAAGAGAGCGGGAAATGGGAGTAAGTTGAAATCCTTTAGTGGCTCTCACTGTTCTAACCCTAAGAAGTTGTGTAAGAGCTGCATGTTCTAACCCTAAGAAGCTGTGTAAGAGTTGCATGGAAGATGTAAATCAGGAGTCTAGCGGATTCCTAGATTGGGTGAGATCTTACACAGTTATCCACACAAGGTGTCTCCCCACAAACCAGGTTTTTGACCTAGCAGTAGAGTAACACCCACACTGTGCGTGTCTCTGGATTTGAAATCTCTTATCCTGGTGGCTCTCACTGTTCTAACCCTAAGAAGTTGTGTAAGAGCTGCATGTTCTAACCCTAAGAAGCTGTGTAAGAGCTGCATGGAAGATGTAAATCAGGAGTCTAGCGGCTTTCTAGATTGGGTGAGATCTTACACAGTTAGCCACATAAGGTGTCTCCCCACAAACCAGGTCTTTGACCTAGCAGTATAGTAACACCCATATTGTGCGTGTCTCTGGATTCGAACTCTTGATCTTTTGGAGCAAATCCCAACCCGACTACCAACTGGGCTATAAATCTTGCCAGTATTTTTGTGAATATAATTTTATTTATTTTGCTAAAATATATGCCTTGAATAAATCATACAATTTCTGTAAACCAACGTACCTAACCATTCAAGTGACAATTATCAAATTCCTAACATCTGATACAAGCTTTCTTCACATTAAAGTCTGACTATAACATCGCCTGCTACTCACATTCCTCATGACTACTTGGATTTTTCAAAAAGTTAGCCTTTTCAGACTCCTAACTCCTTAGTCACATCTACTTTGAATTTTCTTTTACTAGGTAGTGTGTTCTCTCCCCACCTGTACCAGAGGCCCCTTAATCAGGTGGGATGTAAATCGAGGGATGTGCTCCACCGGTAGCCCTGCAAAGGAAGAGGACACACGAGACTCAGCCAACCCAGAGGCAACCCTTGTAATATTTCAACAAGGATTGTCTCCACACGGAGTCGAACTCGGGACGTCGGGGTTCTAGCCCCAATCACCTTTGCCACTTACCACTGGAGTATGCCCCTGGGCCTACTTTGAATTTTCTACAATCGCCAAAATGCATTTTTGATTTTCATAATACATAATTTGTACCGTTACTTAAAATTGATTGCTAAGTTTCACAAGTTAGAATCTTACAGTAAAGTTCACTAACAAGTTAGGTCTAAAAAGGACAAAATAATGACATAACAACAAAGTTAATGTGTGTGCGTGTATATATGTACATATATAGTATGACGCTAATAGTCCAACATATGTGAAGTTATAAATAAGTTTTCTTTTTTTAATCTTGGTAGCAAAAGACGAAATCTATTGCCCTGGCCTCTACCGTCCCAACTCCATGAAGCTTTGTAGAGGATGCAAAGTAGGTATTCAGCAGTCTCCTAGATTAGTGAGGACTAATCAGTGATCCACACAATATGTCTCTACAAACTAGTAGAAGTGGATGTACCACTACAAACTAGCAAAAGTGGAGCACTCACACAGTGCGTGTCTCTGGATTCGAACTCTTGCCTTCTTGGTATTAGCAAAAGTAGAACATCCATACTGTACGAGTCTCTGGATTCAAACTCTTGCATTTTTGGTAACATAAGTACCAACTGAACAGTACATTCTTTTCTTAATCTTACTTTTATAGTCCAAGGTGTGTAATGGGATCCAATCACGCTAGGTATGGCTCTCACCAACCCCAAACCGGTTCGGTGGTCGGTTCAACAGCACCTATGAGAACAAAGTTACCGGTTTGCAGCCACCTCAACAAAACCAACCCCCCCCCCCCCCCCCTCCAACTCTCTGTTTTGCTACTCTATATAACTTTGACAATATCTCCCATTCTTCCTCAGCTTCGGCATTCTTTTCGGTGATTAGCTTAAATTTATCAGAGAAAACACTAAATCTTTGCAAAAACATGGCAGCAAACGGAGAATCCAATGGTGCACACGGAGAGGTCGGCCACAAGAGCCTTCTCCGAAGTGACGCTCTCTATCAGGTACCTTCATAGCATCTAACAAGAAATTCCGTTCCCCCCCCCCCCTTTTCTTTTTGGGGAATAGGGGATTGATTTTTTTTTTTTTTTTTTTTTGTCATTATGAATGAAGGTATTAGTCAATTATTGGACCGTGATCAATCCAGAACATGACTAATGGAAGAAAATCTCCCGTTTCTTTTATTTAATTGATTCAATGATTCAGTTAATTTTTGGACTCGTAGATTATAAAAATATACATGATTTGACCGTATAAAAGCTGATGGAACCCTTCAGTGATTCAGTGAAAATCATTATTTAAAGGAATTTGATCGTTCTAATTTTAAATGTTGCAGTATATTCTGGAAACGAGTGTATATCCAAGAGAGCCAGAGCCCATGAAAGAGCTCAGAGAATTGACGGCAAAACATCCATGGTAATTAAATTCTTTTCGTTTAACCTTGATGTCCTTATGGAGCTGATTAGTTTATGATTTTATTAAATGATCATCTTTAACATGGATTCATGTTGTCGGAACAGGAATCTTATGACCACCTCGGCCGACGAGGGCCAATTCTTGAGCATGCTTCTCAAATTGATCAACGCCAAAAACACCATGGAGATCGGCGTTTACACCGGTTACTCCCTTCTTGCCACCGCTCTTGCTCTTCCTGACGACGGAAAGGTAGCTTTTCTGCAGACAAGTTTCAGAAATGATCATTCGGTCCTTGTCTTATCTCACTTTTTTACATACATTAATTTAACGGTTAAATTTGAAAGAGTATATATATAAATCAATCAATCATACCCAGTATATTCCAACGACAGCAAAAGTTATCTCCAGAGTGTGGAGAGGATGAGACAATACCTCCATCCCAAGAGATACAGAGTTTGCTTCCAGTGACACCCTCAGCTCTATATTTACTTCATAGATAGCACGATAATAGAAATATGTACTAGTAAATGTATTTTATTAAAAATAAAGGAAATATTCCGATATTAAAATAGTCATAACATAGGTATTCACAAATAGTTGAAACATATTTTTGCGTCATTTTATTGTCATTCTCGAGTAGTTTTATAATTCACAAAAAAAAAGCTAGAAGATCGGCAAAATTTATGATAATCAATGTATAACTATTATACATCATAATACTCATTTCATGTAAAAATAAGACATACACGCATAAATAGTTGAAACATACTTTTGCGTCATTTTATTGTCATTCTCGAGTAGTTTTATAATTCACAAAAAAAAGCTAGAAGATCGGCAAAATTTATGATAATCAATGTATAACTATTATACATCATAATACTCATTTCATGTAAAAATAAGACATACACGCATAAAGAAATTGACATGTGGAGGATAAGGGTTAATTACCTTTAACACCCCTCATGTTTAGCGTAATCTCCTTTTACTCCCCTAATGTTTTAAAATACACCCTTAGATACCTTAATGTTTGGGTTAAAGTGGGAAAATCCATTAAACCGTGACACTTGGCATTGAGCTGAAATACAACGGTCATCTATTCATTCCCACCATAATTTTACACTAAATTGACTAATATACCCCTCCCCTACAATAATAAAAAAAGGCTGCAGCAAACACATACATCACTTTGGCACGCACCGGAGAAGTTAATCTGGATTGTTCGTTACGAAACACCTAGTGCCCACGCACTGCCACCATGGGTTGGTTCTGGAAGGACGACGATCCAAATTCGTCCTCCGGCGATGATTTTGCAGTCTTCGGCGATTCACATCCTGCCACCGGTTCCGGAGACAGTTGTGCCACGAGAAAAGTGGTGAAATCCGAGTGCCACGTTGAGGAAATCGAGCCTGGTAGATTCGTCAGGATGTGCGAGAAAACAGAACAAATTTTTAAAGATTGTGTTGGAAGGCCAACTGAAATTGTGTTATCAAGAGATGTCTGAGGCCAGCAAATCAGAGATAACCGTGGTTGCGTTGATGTCGCTTCAGTCTTCTCTTTCTTTTATTCAAAGGAAAAGCACAGGGATATTGTATGTATCATGTATGGCATGATCCGCAGTTTATTTGCTTCTTGCTGGTACACCATGTCCCTACACTTCCAATGGTAAATGTTGGTATTTTCTTCAACTTTGTGTATGCTGGGTTCTGTCAGACGCATTGTTAAGAAAATAGGGAAACAAGACAAACAACAAGAGAGAATAAAGAAGAAGAAACTTGGCTTGAGGCGTGTATATACACTTTCCGTAAGGAATATTTGCCCCCACTAGATGCTGCAGGGTTATAGGCAAACTTCCTCCTAGGATACAACAGCCAACAATCTCTAATCCTCAGCAAATAGGATTGAAAAGCAATGAACTTTCTGAAAACAAGAGTGTTCTTGAGCAAGAAGAAGAATATGGAATGCTTGATTGTATATGTTACAAGATCAGACTTCTAATGGGTTATAATAGTCTATTTATAGGCTCTCAAACTCCAGAAAGTCGTTGGAAGAGGTTGCATGGCGATTGGACATGTCTTTTGGTGCAAAAGATGTGAATTTTCATGAAAAAACACGTCTGTCAGGACATCGATCGATCGATGTGATCGATCGATGTCCTCAGTTCAACATCGAACCCTGCACTCTAGACATCGATCGATCGATGTATGTGACATCGATCGATCGATGTCCTCAGTTCATACATCGATCTCATCCAGGACACATCGATCGATCGATGTCATCTACATCGATCGATCGATGTCATCGATCTATGTCCGGCAGAATACTCAACTTCATTTTCAAGCCACATAGATCTATCCATTTGATACATGGATCGATCCAAGTCATGAGTCAAGCTATTCTTGCTTATTCCAACGCCATTTCACCTTCATCTTTGATCTCAAACATTCATTCTTCGTTCCACTGCCTTTACAAACTATTATAACAATCCCCCACTTAGTTTGTAAAGCAACTTATGACATTTCATGCATTTAAGAAGTATCTTTCGATTTGAACCTCTTATTAGTATAACATCTCAAAGTTCTAACGAAATCATGATAGCTAAAAAGCCTTGAATCAGATTCCTATGTGCTAGAACCAGAAACATTATACACATGAAACCACACTCTCAATCGAAGTCCATTTTAAACCGCACTTTATGGCCTTGTGCTACTCCTAGTATTCATGAACATTTCAAGATCATTGCTTGTCGAAGCGGCACCACTTCCCATGTTCATATAGGTGAAGATTAAGATAATTCCTCTTAATCCTTCATTAAGAGTGCAATGAACACTCACCCTCCTTTAACACTAACATTCCAATTCTTTAAAGATCAATATCATGCGGCTTGATTCTTTAAAGATCAATCGTAGTGCTTTAATACCTCACTTTGCGACTTGTTGTTACCCATTGAACCTTTGGCTAGTGGTATGCTAGACAAGGTTGGGTTTCTATCACAGGTGAACTTATCCCATACGTCTCAATCCCATCCCTAAAGATGTACTTTGTACCAAGTCTTTTGATAGACTCTTTGTCAACGGATCCGCCAGGTTATTGCAGGATCTGACGTACGCAATGGCTATTACACCATCAGTTATTAATTGCCTTACATAATCATGCCTAAGGCTGACATGTCTAGATTTTCCGTTATAGATTTTACTATAAGCTCTAGACATCGTTGCTTGGCTATCACAGTGTAAAGAAATGGCTGGCATCGGTTGTGGCCACAACTCTATATCCAATAAAAGATTTCTCAGCCATTCCGCTTCTTTACCTGCAGAACCCAATGCTATGAATTCGGATTCCATTGTAGAATGAGTTATGCATGTCTGTTTCTTTGAAGCCCAAGAAACAGCACCACCACCCAATGTAAATATCCAACCCGTAGTAGACTTGTTATCACCAACACTAGTTATCCAACTAGCATCAGTATAACCTTCTAACACGGCTGGAAAATTATTATAAAACAATCCGTAACTCATAGTCCTCTTCAAGTATCCAAGTACTCGCCCGATTGCCTTCCAATGATCTATACTAGGATTACTAGTATACCTTGATAATTTACACACCGCAAAGGCAATATCCGGTCTAGTGCAATGCATAGCATACATCAAACTACCAATCGCACTAGCATATTCTAATTGTGCCACCGCTCTACCGGTATATCCAGTCAATTTGTATGAGGCATCGAATGGTGTGTTTGCTTCTTTGATCTTCAAGTGTTTGAACTTGTTCAACACTTTGTTTATGTAATGAGATTCACAAAGAGCAAAACCCCCACTATGTTTGGACACATTAATTCCTAAGATAGTATCTACCTCACCCAAATCTTTCATTTGGAATTGTGAAGTTAAATACTTCTTAGTTTCATTTACTCCTTCCATATTAGTACCGATAATAAGCATATCATCCACGTACAAACAAATAATAACATCATATTTGTCTGTAAACTTGGAATATACACACTTATCTGCATCATTATGTCGGAAACCATCCTTCAAAATGGTAGTGTCAAACTTTTCATGCCATTGTTTCGGTGCTTGTTTCAGTCCATACAACGACCTTACCAATTTGCACACTTTGTGCTCATTCCCCGGAAGTACAAAACCTTCCGGTTGTTCCATATAGACTTCCTCGTCTAAATCACCATTGAGAAATGCAGTCTTAACGTCCATTTGATGAATAACCAAGTTATTAATGGATGCTAATGCTATCAACACTCTAATGGATGTTATTCTTGCCACAGGAGCATATGTATCAAAATAGTCTATCCCTTCTCGTTGTCTAAAGCCTTTGGCTACTAATCTAGCCTTGAAAGTTTGAAGTGAACCATCCGTATTGTATTTCCTGCGAAATACCCATTTACATCCAATAGCTTTGGAACTTGGAGGCAAATCAGCGAGAATCCACGTATTGTTAGACAATAACGAATTCATCTCATCATCAATAGCTTCCTTCCAAAATGATGCATCTCTCGATTGCATCGCCTCCTTATAGGATTTTGGATCATCTTCAACGCTTAGTACAATAGGTATTTGATTAAACACCTTTGTCCTATTACCTTCAACTAAGAAAGTAATAGATTGCGAAGAAATGAAGTCCGGATGTAAATACTTTTCCTTTCTAGCACGTTGACTTCTCCTAACCTCAGTTGGAGAATCTTGATATGGAACATCAACACTAGAAGGATCATTAGTAAAATCACCAACAATAGGATCATTCAAACTCTCACTTGTTGAACTTTGATTTGAATCTGTTCTTAAGAATTTATTCTCAAGAAATTCAACATCTCTAGATTCAACAACCACATTGGATTCTAAATCTAGAATCCTATATGCTTTAGAGTTTTCGGCATATCCAATAAAGACACCTTTAAGAGCTCTTGGCCCCAACTTAGTCCTCTTTGGATCCGGAACTCTATAATAGGCTAAACAACCCCAAACTCTAAGATAACTTAGATTTGGACTTCGTTTCTTCCATATTTCGTATGGAGAAACTTTGAACTTCTTAGAAAGAATTCTATTATGAATATGACAAGCCGTTAACAAGGCTTCTCCCCACAAATTCTTTGGCAAACCAGAGTTTATTAACATTGCATTTAGCATGTCAACTAAACTTCTATTCTTTCTTTCAGCCAAACCGTTTTGTTGGGGTGTGTAGGGAGCACTTTTCTGGTGTATGATACCATTTTCCTCACAGAATTGATTAAATTCAAGAGGAAAGTATTCACCACCACGATCACTCCTTAGAACTTTGATTTTCAATCCCGATTGATTTTCGACTTCCATTTTATAGACTTTGAACATGTCAAAGGCTTCATCTTTATGCCTTAGTAAATATACATAAGTATATCTAGAGGCATCATCAATGAATGTAATGAAATATCGATTGCCACCTCGGGTTAAAACTCCGTTCAATTCGCAAATATCCGAATGAACAAGTTCTAAGAGTTCAGTTTTCCGTTCTATTTTCGGAAACGGTTTCTTTGTCATTTTTGCTTGTATGCATACTTCACATGTTCTTTCATTTTCGTCTTTACAAGAAATTAAGGCATGCTTAGACATGTACTTAATAGTTGTATTACTAACATGTGCAAGTCTATCATGCCACAATGAAAAAGAAGAATCAACAGAGTAAACAGATTCTGCAGGATTTTTATTAATACTCAACTTAAACATCCCGTCGCAAGCATATCCCTTGCCGACAAAGATACCATTCTTGGACAATATAATTTTGTCCCCCTCCATTACAATCTTGAATCCACTCTTACAAACAAGACTAGCAGAGACAAGATTCTTAGAAATCTCGGGTACATATAGTACGTTGACTAATAACAACTTCTTACCAGAAGTAAAGTCTAACTCTATACTACCTTTACCCAAGACTCTTGTGGCACTGCGGTTTCCCATCAGAACCTGTTGGCTATCATCCACAACATGGTAGGTCTTGAATAGATCCTTGTTGTTACATACGTGCACTGTTGCACCCGAATCGAACCACCAATCACTTGTGATCTCGTTCGTAGCCATATGAAGTTCTGTTACCATGCCAATATGCAAACCTGAGACCATTGCAACCAGTTGATCGGTTCCAATGTCTACCATATTCGCATTGTTGACATTCTGAGAATTACCACCCTGTTTTTGTTTCTTTCGAAACCAACAGTCTTTCTTCAAGTGACCTTTCTTGCCACAATTATTGCACCTCTTGCCTTTCTTAGATTCTGTTTTGTCTATGGATTCACTATAATCGGAGTTCTTCCTTTTGTTTCCAACCGAACTCCCTGTTTTCCCTTTGACATAATGCACTCTAGGTGCATCGTCAGAGACATGTCTTTTTACAAGACTCCTTGTCTCTTCTTCAATTCGCAGATGCTTTTGAAGTTGTTCAAGGGAAAAGGATTCGGTTGAGTGCAGTAATTTCTTCCTGTAGTCATTCCAACTAGGAGGAAGCTTAGCAATGATTCCTCCTACTTGTAATGCCTCAGAAACTTCTACACCCAACTCTTTCAGTTTGGACACAATGACCTGCAACTCGTGCACTTGGTCCATGATTGACAAATTTTCAACCATTTTAAAATTAAAATACCTCATCACCTGGAATTTGTCTGCGCCTTGTTTCTCATTGTTGTACTTGAACTCCAAGGCGTTCCATATCTCCTTCGGTGATGATGTTGCCGTGAACAGATCGTAGATACGATCTGTCAAGTTGTTGAGGATATGCCCTCGGCAAAGCATATTATCCTCCTGTCTCTTCCTCCAAGCAGCCTTGACCTCCTCGGAGTCATCGTCTTTAGGAGTGGGTAGATCCTGCAGAGTTGGGTCGAGACAATACCCAATCTGCAGCGCCGTCAGAAGGAACATCATCTTGTCCTTCCAGCGAAGGTAGTTTGTTCCTTCAAAACGGTCCAACTTCATGCTCTCTTGATTCAAGTATGTCTTTGAATCCATCTCAAATATTCCTTACGATTGTTAAGAAAATAGGGAAACAAGACAAATAACAAGAGAGAATGAAGAAGAAGAAACTTGGCTTGAGGCGTGTATATACACTTTCCGTAAGGAATATTTGCCCCCACTAGATGCTGCAGGGTTATAGGCAAACTTCCTCCTAGGATACAACAGCCAACAATCTCTAATCCTCAGCAAATAGGATTGAGAAACAATGAACTTTCTGAAAACAAGAGTGTTCTTGAGCAAGAAGAAGAATATGGAATGCTTGATTGTATATGTTACAAGATCAGACTTCTAATGGGTTATAATAGTCTATTTATAGGCTCTCAAACTCCAGAAAGTCGTTGGAAGAGGTTGCATGGCGATTGAACATGTCTTTTGGTGCAAAAGATGTGAATTTTCATGAAAAAACACGTCTGTGATCGATCGATGTCCTCAGTTCAACATCGAACCCTGCACTCTAGACATCGATCGATCGATGTATGTGACATCGATCGATCGATGTCATCGATCGATCGATGTATGTGACATCGATCGATTGATGTCATCGATCGATGTCCTCAGTTCATACATCGATCTCATCCAGGACACATCGATCGATCGATGTCATCTACATCGATCGATCGATGTCATCGATCTATGTCCGGCAGAATACTCAACTTCATTTTCAAGCCGCATAGATCTATCCATTTGATACATGGATCGATCCAAGTCATGAGTCAAGCTATTCTTGCTTATTCCAACGCCATTTCACCTTCATCTTTGATCTCAAACATTCATTCTTTGTTCCACTGCCTTTACAAACTATTATAACACGCATTAGATCTTTTAATCATGACATTGCAGAGTTTCATGCTCTTTTCTTCAAACACATACATCACTTCCTTCTCTGCTCTCCTTCTCTTCTTCTCAACCATTTCAAATTTCGGAAAAAGCGACGCCAACAATAGGAAGAGTGGATTGTCCACAAGCAGCAAAAGTTGCACAAGACGACTAATAAGCCTCCTGCAAGACCACAAGGAAGAGAAATATGCTAATAATCTCCATGAATTACGAGGAAAAGGCTGCAGATGAGCCTTTTCCTAATCTTTCATTCCTTGCCTTGTCAGCTCTTTCCATGTAATCTTGATGTGATTGGTGCTTTGAGCCTCTGTTCATGAGATACCAAGGAACACCAAAGATGACGCCGATAATGGCGATGCCGGCGGCTACATGCTTCTTGTCACCGCTGTATAGAACGTGTTCTAGTTTTGCCCTGAACCCACCACTGGTTTGGCCATTGATATTCTGGGAATCGTTCCCCATCCCTTTCCTTCTCGATGACAAATTCGCTTTTCTTCAGGGCCCCCACAATAGAAGACTTTGATGCCGTTAATTTAACCAACTGGAGCAGGGGTATTTTTGTCATTTCACCCTAATGTTATCCTCAATGCCACGTGGCACATTTTAATGCATTTTTCCATTTTAACCCAAACATTAAGGTACCTAAGGGTGTATTTTAAAACAATAGGGGGCAAAGGGAGATTACGCTAAACATGAGGGGTGTTAAAGGTAATTAACCCGGAGGATAATGAATGTACTTTAAATCAGGTCCAGTTCTTTTATTCTATATTTTAAATTGGTTAATGTGCTACTCCATGGGTATTTGTTTGGTAAATCTTATATGATTAAAGGGTTACTATATAATAAGGCTAGTATTGTGTCAGATATTGTAAATAGAAAATTTTTATTCAAAACTTGCAAACCCATGCCTTTAGCTAATCATTAATATCGAGACTCGCCTCTGGTTGTATTTGTTCCAAGATATACATTGTTCGATTTTAGAGACACGCACAGTTGGGCCGAAGACCTAGTTTGCAGTGGACACGTTATGTGGGTCTTTGTGTAAGACCTCACCTATCTATGAGACTACCGAGCTTCTGATTTGTATCTTATACAATACTCATTGGGGTTGTAGCTGGGACGGTGAGGGTTTATATGGCCAAGGATTTGACCTTTTGCTCTAAGTAAATATCTAGAGTATCAATATTCGGGGAAAGGGACAAACGAAAAAAGAAAACCTTGAACGCTCTCGTCACATAGTCAATTATGCATGCGCCAGGACTTGCAAAAGCAGACAGTTGGTAATAGTGACCAAGGATTTGGATTTATTGATTTGGTGATTTTGTGTGCAGATATTAGCTATGGATATCAACAGAGAGAACTACGAATTGGGGTTGCCGGTGATCAAAAAGGCTGGTGTAGCTCATAAAATTGACTTTAGAGAAGGCCCTGCTTTGCCAGTTCTTGATCAGATGATCCAAGATGTAAGTTTTTCCTACCAACTTCAACTTTTGAAAAGTCTTAATACAAGTCTACTCGGCGCACCGGATCATTTAATCAAAATAATTCAACTATAACATTCGTGAAAGTAGATAATAATGGTTTCTTCTTTTTAGTTTCTATATGAAGGGATGTTTCAGTTGCGTTAGGCGACTGCGTTCGCGTAGGATCCGTGGAAGGGTCGGATTGCTTCATATACACCGTCGTACTTTACACTTTGTGCAAAAAGCTGTTTCCGTAATCAATCTGTGACATCAATGTCACAAAGTAGCAACTTTACCAGTTGAAATATATGTAGCTCAACTTCTAAACCCAAGAAAGAATTAAAAAAAACTCCTTTTACCAACAATGCATGTGTAGATTGGTTAAAGTGTCTCCATTACTTGATAAACTATATAAGAACAGTTCCTAGCTTTTTTATTTTCTACACAAAGACATGTAATTGGGTAGGTGAGAATGCAGTCTTCCCTTTAACTTTATGATATTGTTTTATATTTTTCCGTCTCAAAAATATTGTCATAGTTGATTTTTCATATAATGTAATTAGCGATATGTTGAAAATTCAATAGTAATTTGTATGTATAACTTTTGATTTTATTTGTATGTATAACTTTCTGTCTAGGGAAAGTATCATGGGACTTTTGATTTTATTTTCGTGGATGCTGATAAGGACAACTACATCAACTATCACAAGAGGATAATTGAGTTGGTGAAGGTTGGAGGTTTGATCGGCTACGACAACACCCTATGGAATGGATCTGTGGCTTTACCTGCAGATGCACCTATGAGGAATTACATTAGGCATTACAGGGATTTTGTGTTGGAGCTGAACAAAGCCATTGCAGCTGATCCAAGGGTCGAGATTTGTATGCTGCCGGTAGGTGATGGGATCACCCTGTGCCGCCGCGTTAGCTGATCAATCAACTTGATCATACCCTAAAACGAAAACAATACCCAGCCTATGCATTTCTGTTCTTTTTTTTTTTCCTTTTAATAAAAACTTCCAATTTGTATTTACTTTCTTGGTTTACATAGAGATGAATCTATATGTGTATATATTCTACAGTGTTAACGAACGGAGCCGAATCGAATACTAGGTTTTTAAATTCGAATTTGTTTAGCTAAACGAACTGTTCGGCTCGGTTCGTTTACTGTAACGAGCTTTAAAATTGGTTCGAGTTTGGCTCGATAACACTATAACTGTTCAAACAAGCCAAACTGTTCGCGAATAGTTTGGCCCGTTTTAGTAAACGACCCAAATATGTTTTCGAATTCGACTTGTTTAAGTAAAATTAACGAATACAATCAAATCAAATATGAATCAAACTCGAACAATTTGCGAACTGTTCGGTTCGCTTAACACCCGTATAATCTCGTGTGATCTTGTTGGACTTAATACATCTATAGTGTTATATCCATTGGTTTTACAAGAAACTGATCTGAAGATGTTAAAACAATGTATAACACTGGTAATTCTATTGCATATATCAATATTTTTAAATGGTTGAAAAAAAATATTACTAAGCATCTTAACTTTATTTCTTAAATAACAAAAAATATACAAATGAAGAGTTAGCCTCATGTTTTCAGCAAAACAGTACCGTTAACCATATGTTTTTCTTTATTTGTGTATCTCATAGTGGTCTTATATGACGGTCTTTGGTTCAATTCTTTGTAAATATATCTATTTTCCACGTTCATTTTGATAAAACTCCATTTGAACAATGGTATATATTAAACAAAAAAAAGTATAACAAAATTCTGATGTGTATCATACAAATCTTCAATTTGATTTTCTGAGAAGGAAAGAAAAGATAAAACTATAATTCATTGGGTTTTCGAATAATTATTGTGTTATGAGCTTATCCTATGGCAAACGACATGAGAAAAGACAGTTGACTCACGACATAAAGACTAATATCGCAACCTTCTGTCATTGGCTGTTTATGTGTTTTTCTGGTAGTGTGATATATTTTGGAGCAAAAACCATTCCCCCACCAAGTCTTCCGTAAACCAACTCTTCGGTTTAGCAGGAGTGCAACACTCACACTGTGCGTGTTTCTTGAATCGAACTATTAACCTCTTGAAACAAATCTCAAGCCAAATACTGAGTTGATATATTTTGTATCGATGTAACCACGTACTATCACTATCTAAGTAACAAGTGATTTATCAATAAGATTATAAAGACATGAATATCAATTTAATATGAACCACATGCTTAACATAACTAGGGCATCCAAGCTACTGTTTATACCATGCGTCTTAATTTTATTAGTTAATGACTAATTTTTTTTTAAAAAAAATTAACTTATTGGCTGAATCAAAATTTGCACGCACCGTTCACTTGTATTTCAAAAGTGGTTCTATGTATTGATAAATGCACACGTCAAACATTGTATAAATGTTTATTATGATACATTATTTGATTTACATCATTTACAAAGCTTTCTATACATTATTTAATATTCGAAGTTAGAGAATTGATTTCTTTTTCAATAACTACATGACAACCTTAAATGTATTGTAATGCAAGACGAAACACCAAGATACCCTGGCAGTTATTGCATTATGGGACGAGACAGAAGGCAGAAAACTCACAAAATACGGTCGGCCAGTTAAGTGGGAGGTCTGTTCTGTTGAGTGTGAAGCCACGAAAAGCATGTTTGGCTTAGTCAAAAATGGAAAATAAAGAGAGTAGCTAGACTTGCTTTTAGGTTTAGCTTTAATCATTTTGATTCTCCAATCATTTCTATATAAGAGATGATATGTGCTTGTAATCGGTGAGGCTGTGAGTTGCATGCAACAAATGAAATAAAATCCTCCTAGTTGCCCCGTGTGGAGTAGGTTGCAGTTGGCAACCGAACCACGTTATATCCTTGTGTCGTTTATTTTTCTGCAGTTGATTCATGATTGTGTGTGTTGTTTCCGCGTAAGTTTATTCACAACATGTTCATGGGCATGGAGCCTCATTTTCATTGGACTCCACGACATATACTCAAAATCTATATAAATTGTCTTATACACCATATTCTGATATTCAACTACTTCATGAAACGTCATCTATCTTCAATATCAGTTAGAGATATTTGCTAAGCAAGAGCTGAAAAGCTGTTACTGCATATTACTAATAGTAACGTCGTTAGACCCCAAGACCTGAGGTGTTACCGTTAAAAATTTGGTTAGAAATTCATGCAAAACAGAGTTGCAGCCTCGTATAACAAAAAAATTAGTGACAACAATTATCTGCACTCAGCAGAAGACGTCTAGCTGCGCACTATAGATGGACTTTAGTAAGTCAACCAGGCAAGGTGATGACGTTCTATAAAGGCCTAAGAAGCATAACATGGAAGCTCCAACTCTGATCAATCATCATGCACTCTTAACACACTTTACACACAAACGACTGCCCAATAACAGGAATGATCAAGGAAAAGATATAAACATAAGAAGGAAACATAAAAAAATTCACTCTAGAATGAAGCACAAATCAAGTTAAAAAGTTCTTGTAGTCAAACGAGCAGAACAAGAAAGGCACCATCCCCATCAACTCCTTGACTCCCTTGTATTCCACAACAATTACATGGAAGCAGAAGCAGTAAAAGATGAAAAAAGATCATGTCTTTAACCAAAAAAATGACATCAATTGCTACAAGCAGAGGCTGAACCCACATAATTAGCAGAGTTTCTAGAAGAAGACTCGACACTTCACCGACAAACACCCCCAGCCCAGCCCACTCTGCAGCTGGCCAGAGCTGCTGGAGTTAATAATGCCACCCTGGAGAAAACAACAATGATTTCAACGGGAGAAAAGACAAAAGTCATAAAAGCAGCAATGGCCCTTTAATTTTTTTGGGTTGGTGATAAAAGGGTTGCAATTTGTTATTTGACACTTCAAGTAAGCACATTTAAGCGGCCCATGACAACTCTATACTCAATGCACCTTACACTTTGCACATATTGAGCAGTGATCAATTAACCATATCCATATCAATTATAACTGTAACCTTGAACTTTCAGCTTTTTCACAGTACACCTAATAGCTCGTTCAATACTATCTTAATGCAAGTAAAGTAGCAAATGGCATCAGGGTTGTTCAAACGCACGTCTAGAAACAGCCTACGTGCTGTTTGAGCGCCCACACATAATATTCAAGTTTCCCGCATTTTAAATCCGTTAATAACTACTCATACACATTATATTCTAACGATATCAAAACCAACATTTAACACTCCCAAGCCATCCCTCCTTACTTTTTCATCTTCTAATAAATCAAACTTAGCCCAATAAATTGTATCAGGTAAATGACTATTTTGCCCTTCTATTTAAAATAAAATTCTCGGTCTTTACAGATTCAGTAGTAAATAACCTATATTCATTACATTCTTTAATTATTCCCAAACTATAAGAGTGCAAATATGATATATTAATGGTAAAAGATATGACCCAAAAAAACCCTAATGTACATATTACTGTTTACGAAATTACTTACAACATTAGCACGTCATTTTCTCTTAAGTCTTCGTCAAATATACAAATATGTATTTTTTTTCTTTTTATTTTTACTTTTAAGTTTGAGTATACGAGGATTAAGTTGATATAAATATTAATAAAAAAAAAGGTTGATATAATTATTATACATGAGACATATTAAATGTAACAAGGTATTGAAAGACGCGATTTGTCCTTTTGATTAACTTCCTGGAACCAGTAATTTTGGTCCACGTAAGTTGAGAAGAGGTCCTTATTCTCCTGAAGAGTCAAAGAAGGATGGAGGGATAAAGTTGTCATTTTACATTGGTCACCGCCCTTCTCCGATCTCCACCACCGGTATATCAAACGCGTTTCCTTTTTCCACTTCAAACAATACACTATCAATAGAGAGAGAAAACCGGAGGGCGGAGAAATTTGCAGAAACATTGTTTCCTCATCTCTAATGGAAATCGCGCCGGTCTCGGCACCTTCTAATGGAGGTGGAGAAGGCGGCTCCGTGGCGGCTGGACCAGCGGTGATGGTTGTTGATTCTTCTACATCGGAGACTTCGTCGTCGTCTTCCTTTTCGTCGGAGGAGAAGGTAATTATCAATGGTGCTGTCAATAGGTTCGATGATGATGACGACGAGGAGGATGTTTGCCGGATCTGTCGGAATCCGGGCGATGCTGAGAATCCTCTCCGATATCCATGTGCTTGTAGTGGTAGCATCAAATTTGTTCACCAGGATTGCCTCCTGCAGTGGCTTAATCACAGCAACGCTCGCCAATGCGAGGTCCTTTTTTGCTGTCCTTTGATTTTATTTTGTTTGGTATATAAGTTATCTAATATTTTCTTGAAAGTTTCTGGTTCTTGGCAGTAATTGTGTTAATTATTGTCGCTTCATGACCTCAATTACCGTTGTCTCAATTGCAAGTGCTTGAATTTTTTTATTTGTCTTAAATATATTGCATCGACTTAGCATAACATTAGAGTGAACGAGTCCTTTTGTATATTAAAAGGTTGTGTTCAGCAAGGAAGTGGAAGTGGTTGCAGGAAAGTTTGGAAGTTTAAGGTTTAAAGTTAATGTTCTCTCTTCTAGCTTGAACAGTACTGAAAACAGTGGGACGGCTAATGTAGGACTTTCAGTTCCTTGTATTTATGGTAATTTGTTCATTCTAGAATAAAGTAAATAAAAAAAAGAAGTAATTAAGATTAGACATGAATAATGCCTTCCGACCTAACCCGGCTAAGGCTCCTTATGATGGAAGCTTGAAGCTGGCTTTCAGAATGCACAATTCATTAAGCGAGATATTGTGTTTCACTTGTTGCATCTCCTATATCCCTAATGATATCATAGTCGTCTGTCCTAAACCATCGTCATTTATTATCTAACGCAGGTGTGCAAGCATGCGTTTTCTTTCTCTCCTGTTTATTCTGAGAATGCTCCCGTCAGGCTACCTTTTCGGGAGTTCGTCGTAGGGATGGCAATGAAAGCCTGTCATGTTCTACAATTCTTTTTGCGCCTCAGTTTTGTGCTTGCTGTTTGGCTTCTAATAATCCCTTTTATTACATTCTGGATTTGGCGGCTGGCTTTTGTTAGGAGTTTCGGTGAAGCGCAGAGACTATTTTTGAGTCATATGTCCACCACTGTTATTCTTACTGACTGCTTCCATGGGTTTCTGCTCTCTGCGAGTATTGTCTTTATATTCCTTGGGGCAACTTCTTTGAGGGATTACTTTAGGCATTTAAGGGAGCTTGGAGGTCAGGATGCTGACAGGGAAGAAGAAGCAGAGAGAAATGGAGCCCGTGCTGCTCGAAGGCCTCCTGCTATTGCTAACAGAAATGTAGCAGCAGATGGAAATGGTGAAGATGCTGCTGGGGCTCAAGGAATTGCTGGTGCTGGCCAGA
The DNA here is from genome assembly GCA_036186865.1 of Eustoma russellianum. NCBI lineage: Eukaryota > Viridiplantae > Streptophyta > Magnoliopsida > Gentianales > Gentianaceae > Eustoma > Eustoma russellianum. The sequence goes on from AP025073.1 coordinate 1,094,373, forward strand.
TGATCAGGAGGAATGCTGAGAATGTGGCTGCTCGTTGGGAGATGCAGGCTGCTCGTCTTGAAGCACATGTCGAGCAAATGTTTGATGGTTTGGATGATGCTGATGGAGCAGAAGATGTCCCATTCGATGAGCTTGTTGGAATGCAGGGACCTGTTTTTCATTTGATTGAAAATGCATTTACTGTAAGCTACTTAATGTGTCCTTTAACCTTTTTTTTTTTTGGATATTGCATGAGTCGCTATTTTGCAAATGTTCACTGGTGACTATGAAAATCATATCCTGCATGTGCATTGCACTTAGAGCTTTTTTTTTAAGACCAAGATGATCAGACAGAGGTCTCTCATCCTTGTTATACGGTTTTCTAATGTGGATATGTATTAACTGGAAAGAGATAATAAAACCGAGTGCTATATGTTGTTACTTCTTAGTTCCTTCAATTTAATTCTTCAGCTTCCTTTAGTCAATATACTGTTAGCTATCAATTTTGCAAGCTTTATTTGTTTCACTTTCTTCGCTGGTAGAAATTTAGTATATCGCTCAGATATTATGATTCTTTCACTCTTCTTCCTGCAGGTTCTTGCAAGCAACATGATATTTCTTGGAGTTGTAATATTTGTGCCCTTCTCATTGGGCCGTGTGATCTTGTATTACTTGTCATGGATTTTGTCCTCCGCTACTACCCCAGTTTTGTCTACTGTCATGCCCCTTACAGAATCAGCTCTCTCCTTGGCCAACATTACACTGAAAAATGCATTAACTGCGGTGGTAAATTTGACAAGTGATGGCCAAGAAAGTAGTTTACTTGGTCAGGTTGCTGGAATGCTAAAAGCTAATGCCACTGAGCTGAACATATCAAACAACCTGACTACAACAGTTTCATCTGAGCTGCTGAAGGGGCAATCTGTTGGAGCCTCACGCCTGTCGGATGTTACTACTCTTGCTGTTGGTTACATGTTCATATTTTCTCTTATTTTCTTTTACCTTGGGATCATTGCTTTAATCCGGTACACTAGAGGAGAGCCATTGACAGTGGGGAGATTCTATGGTATTGCTTCTATTGCGGAAACTATACCGTCACTCGTAAGGCAGTTTGTCGTTGCAATGAGGCATCTGATGACCATGGTTAAGGTTGCTTTCCTTCTGGTAATTGAACTAGGAGTCTTTCCACTAATGTGTGGATGGTGGCTGGATGTTTGCACAATAAGAATGTTTGGTAAATCAATTGGTAACAGGGTTGAGTTCTTCTCAGTCTCTCCGTTGGCAAGCTCATTGGTTCATTGGGTTGTAGGGATTATATACATGCTGCAAATAAGTATCTTTGTCAGCCTTCTTCGAGGGGTATGGATTCTGTATGCTTGAAATTTTGCAACGATTTCCCCTCTTTTCTCGTTCACTATTTGTTATTCATCAAGTTCTTGTAACATTTGTATTGTAGGTTTTACGGAATGGAGTGCTTTATTTCCTCCGTGACCCTGCTGATCCAAACTACAATCCTTTCCGGGACCTCATCGATGATCCGGTGCACAAGCATGCCCGTAGAGTTCTGTTATCTGTGGCTGTGTATGGTAGTTTGATAGTTATGCTGGTGTTTTTACCTGTTAAACTTGCAATGCGGATGTCTCCATCAATTTTCCCTCTTGACATTTCGTGAGTTAGCCCTCTTTTCTTCTGCATCTTTTTCTTCACTTAATCATTTCAGTTTTTCTTTTGTTCTGATGATCTTATGCACGTTTTGCAGCTTATCTGACCCATTCACAGAGATTCCTGCTGATGTGTTATTTTTTCATATTTGCATTCCTTTTGCTATTGAGCATTTCAAGTTGCGAACAACTATCAAATCTCTTCTCCGGCATTGGTTCACTGCTTTTGGTTGGGCGCTTGGTCTGACCGATTATTTGCTTCCAAGGCCTGAGGAGAACGGTGGTAATGAAAATGTCGTTAACATAGATCAGGGTAGACAGGATAGAGGTCAAGTACAACTGGCAGAGCAGGATAGACTACTTGCTGCTGATGATTTGAACAGGGCAAGGCATTTGGTTGCAAGTCCTGGTGTTGCTGAGGATCTTGCTGGTGATGAGCATGCTGAAATTGAGTAAGTCACTTCTTTTTAAAGAAAAAATTAAGACGTGCATGCTATAGGTCATGCCCTTGAGTTTTGTATTCAACTTCCTCTAATGCCTACTTTGTAGGAACTTCTTCAAATTTTTGCTCCTCTGTGCATAGTTTTAATATGAGCTGGTTCAATCCTTTAGCAGGTATAGCTTTGTGCTTCGCATTGTGTTGCTGTTGATTGTCGCCTGGATGACACTGCTTGTCTTTAATTCTGCCCTGATAATTGTGCCGGTTTCATTTGGACGTGCACTTTACAATGCCCTTCCTCTATTCCCATTTATGCATGGAGTAAAGTGCAATGGTAATTTTTGTAGAACTTTATTGTTGTTATCTTTTACCCCTTCAGTTTTGGACTGTATATCTGATAGTGACATGATACGTTGTGCCATTTTCCCTAGATTTATATGCCTTTGTAATTGGAAGTTATGTCATTTGGACTGCTGTTGCCGGAGTAAGATACTCTATTGAGCATATAAGAACAAGGGGAGCTGCAATTTTACTGAGACAAATCTGGAAATGGTGGGCTATCGTCGTTAAGAGTTCAGCTCTGCTGTTAATATGGGTATGTATAGCTGATTTTGAATACAAATTGTTCATGCTCTCTGCTCTCCTGTTAACTTTAATTGTCAACTGTCTCCCAGATTTTTGTCATACCTGTATTGATAGGGCTGCTTTTCGAGCTTTTGGTTATTGTGCCTATGCGAGTGCCTGTTGATGAAAGTCCAGTGTTCCTTCTGTATCAAGACTGGGCCCTTGGATTAATCTTTCTTAAGATTTGGACAAGGCTGGTAAGTCTTCTTTTCTTAGCTTTTATCTACCCTGAATAATGAAATTCATGTAGTCCAAATTCCACTTCTGCGTGTCATAAAGCAACTATTCTTCCCATCAGAAGAAAACACAGATACCCTTGCTGAAGAGCCCATGCCTTCCTAGTGCTATTGAGGCCTCCTACTCGTCTGCTATTTATAATTACTTTTATGGGAATAGGTTTGTCCAAATAAAGGAGGAGGGAGCAAGGCTAAATAAAGAATTAATTTGAATTTCATCAAGAATAAGAAAGAGATGCACATTTGGGCATTAAGAAGATGTGATGAGTGAATTGGTGGCAGAAAATCTTGATAGCCATTTCGCCTCGGGGGCATGAATAGTTTTTGATGTTGATTCCTCAAAAGGAGCTCCAAATTCTTCTCTATTTGCCTTTTGCTGCAGTTAACGTATACAAACTTTTGTTTGGAAGACATTTTCAGATTTTTTCTTTTCTTTTGTTTCACTTGTGATGGTCAGTCCGCCTCTACTTGTTTTTTCCTTTTGCTTTTTTCCCCCGGCTCCCTGTGTCTTTAGGTTGGTTTGTCTTCTCATGCTAAGAAAGGGATTAGTTGAATGTGAGCAACGTTTGAAGGAAGATTCAGCTGATTCAGATAGCACCCGTCATTACTCTTATTAATCGTTGTTTTATTAACAGGTTATGCTGGACCAGGTTTTACCTTTGGTGGATGAAAGTTGGCGTTCTAAATTTGAGAGGGTCCGGGAAGATGGTTTCTCTAGGTTGCAGGGATTTTGGGTGCTGAGGGAGATAGTATGTCCAATCATTTTGAAGCTGCTTACTGCATTGTGTGTACCATATGTCTTAGCAAGAGGAGTATTCCCTGTGTTTGGGTATCCAATGGTGGTCAACTCAGCTGTGTATCGGTTTGCCTGGTTGGGTTGCCTTGGACTAGGTCTACTTTGGTACTGTGCCAAGAGGTTCCATGTCTGGTTCACCAATCTTCACAATTCAATACGTGATGACAGATATTTGATTGGTAGGAGACTTCATAACTTTGGGGAGGTCGATCGGAGACCACAGGAAGCAGCAGCACCAACTGGTACTTCAGTTGAAACACCTGATTCACCCAGTGCTAGCTTAGTTCCTAATGGGCAGCAGGCGGCCAATGTTGGGATGAGACAAAGACATGGTGTTAGGCAGGAGGTTTAGATGGGCATGACAGGTTTATTTGGCCGTGGTGCGTGTGGTTGGATAGGTACCCTTCGGAAGGCGAAGAAATGGCTTGCCCAGCTACATAATTTTAAGGTTAGACGTTGTACATATGGAGTGGTCATATTTGGATGATCAAAACCGGTAAGATTTGTTTATAAATAATATTTGGAATTGGTATGCATGTTAGCTGTTTAGGTAGGTAGATAGAATTTCTTGGATTTGAAGTTGTGAGATGGAGTCTAACAGAAAATGTATTTTCTTTTTTCCAATGCTTGGAATCATGTTTATGTTTCTGTCGTGTTAAAGTGAATGGGCCCCTAATACAACACAAAGCCTTTTGTATAAATGTGTATGACCGGTTATATGAATCAATCATTTCTCTTGTGTTTCATTTTATTTTTATTTTGTTTATTTTTGCTTTTCTTTGTTTTAGTTTTTCTATCTCTAAATCTTATCTGCATAATCTATAATATGTGCATTTAGAATACGTATCTTTTAAAACTATCGTATCATGCTGAAGTACTTAAGATTTTCATTTAAATTTTATACTTCTATAGACATGGGCTATTTAAATTCACTATCTTTATTGTGTTCTATCATTAACTATATGTTGTTCAATTATCATATAAGTCATATCGTTCTTTATTGTTTCTTTTCATGTCCTTTTTTGGTATCTTTTTTAACGTTTAACATGTATCTCATTTATTGTCTCCCAGTGCTTAAAAGATGAATCTACATGACGTCATTGCACATGTTTATACCATCTTAACTTTGACTCTCTCATCTTCTCATCTATAGGAGTTGCCCATACTTTTATCCTTATATTTCATTTTTTATTTTATCTTTCTTTGTATGTATATACATCTATCTTAGCATTCTGATTTTCGTCACTCGCATCCTTTATTCATGCTCATAATTGATTGCCCAATATTCAGACCCGTGCAGTAGTGGGGGTTCCTAATGTCTTCCTGTAAAACTTATTTTAAAACTTTAAAAGTACTTTCCTATCACAAAGACCCGACACATATCTCCATTTTAATCACCCCGCCCCAGCCTCCTCCTCTTGGTAGAGAATAGGCGATGGAAGGATTTGCCAGGGCATAATACAAAACACCACGAGGAATTAGGGTCTAATTTTACAAGATGAATTGGATGGGTCTTACTTCTCCAAACTTCTCCAGCACTCTTTCGGATTTTCCTGTCGAATTTACAAACCAAATCTTCAGTGTTGTGTTGCTCATGCTGATACTAAGCACATGCCTTTTGAACCCGTATGCAAGAACCTCTGCTGCTCGAGTTTATATCAAACATACATGAATTAGATATATAAATGCGTTACTTCGATGTACTTAGTCGTGATTATAATTGATCATAATTTGTAACTTACAATGTCCACCTTCTTTTTGGTCACGCTGAAAGTTTAAATTGCAACATAAATAGGCGGGTCTTTATTGGGAGGCGATAATTCTAGAACACAGACAGTTCGTGAAATTTGAGCTTAAACCCGCTACGCAAAAGCGTCTAAACACCCTTGCTTGAGCATCCCCGTAGACTATTAGCATCTGCCTAAGACGACATTTCGGGTTGCACCGTCAATGCTTGATTGTTTACATGAAAACCTGTCTGGACTCAAATCACCCCAGTTCAACTTTGAAGAAATAATTTTATCCATCGTACACCGCTTCAACACAGTTCTACCGGTCAGGCGTTGGTTTCAAAACCGGATCTATGATGTAATTGAAACCATAACTCAAAACACCAATATCGTTATTACTCTATTGTCTTAAAGCTCCTAATATGGTGGGATATGAGAGAGTCGGATGTACGCAACTATACTCATGTGTTAGAGACACACAGAGATGGTTTTCCGATGACCCATAATGAAAATTACGTCAAGCTATCATTTCGTTTAATGCATTTTGTGATTTTATTGAAACCTTAACTCAAACACCAAAATCAATATTACCCTATTGTCTTAAAAACTCCTGTCTTTGACAGGATATGAGAGAGTGAGATGTACACAACCATACACATGTGTTAAAAACATACAGAGGTGGTTTCATGATGACCTATAATAGAAATTGTATCAAGCTGTGTCAATTAACTGATACTTCACAATATAAAAAAATCTTAACCCAAACATCATCCCTTTTTCTGCATCATCCCTTTTTCTGCACCCGTACTTGTCCGACACGGCACCGACACCTACCACACATTTGTCATCCCTTTTTCTGCACCCCTACTTGTCCGACACGGTTGGAAAAAATGTCCACCGACACCTACCACACCTGTCATCCCTTTTTCTGCACCCGTACTTGTCCGACACGGTTGGAAAAAATGACACCTACCACATACATCTTTTATCCCTTTTTCTGCACCCGTACTTGTCCGACACAGTTGGGGAAAATGTCCACTGACACCTACCACATGTGTCGGGGAAAATGTCCACTGACACCTACCACATATGTGTCGGGGGAAAATGTCCACTGACACCTACCACATACATATGTGGATCTAAGTGATGGCAATCCGTGTTACCTTCTACTGAAGTTATCACTAGTCATGGCTACAACATCACTAGTCATGGCTACAACTACATTACCCATTTCCTCATAGGCAGGATGCAGAGTACGGAAAGCCGGATGTACACAACCATACTCATTTGTTAGAATTACACCGAGATTGTTTCCTGATGACCCATAATGATAGGTCAAACTGTGTCGATCAACTGCTACTTCACATATAAGAAGCGCAACCAATTTAGTGAGTCATTTTGCTTTATTCCATCATATTCTTAAGTTAAAAGAAAAGTGTGTCCTTGCTCTATTGGAAATAGAAACATAGTCATGGCTACAATATGATTAAACCAGAAGCACGTCCAATGTCAACGTCTTCAATAATGTATAATAGAGTAAGATGACTCACGGGAAAACAATTGAACCGTTGTGCCTGAACAAAACAAACGGGATGTCTGAAGAAGAGATTGAAAACCAAAACACAAACTTCAAGTTCATAGCCAGCAGGTACTTCCAATCATTTAAGACACAAGCCCTTCGTTCAAAGACAATGAAGTCAATTGATCAGCTGTACTGTTCGCCAGGGAAGCACTCCTGAGGACATCCATGGCCTCTGCAACCTTAGCTTTCAGAGCTTCCGGTGACTCGAGCAGGTGAAGGACCTCTGTCTGATCCATTTCCAACAGCATTCCAGTAACCTTCGCAGCAGTCTCAGGCTCCAGCTGCTCAACAAGAGGGTACAGATTCTCACCCAACATCTGGAAACCAAACAAACAGCTGAGTCATTACTGGATCAATGATTTTTGCATGTTATCTATTTGTAAACATTAAGCAGCTCACATAAATCACTTCTTGCAAACATAAAGGCACAACGACCCATAATCCGCAAGCTAGCTAGGCATATATAGAGATCGAACTTTACGGAGGTTGTCAGATCTCCAGAGATAAAAAGTAACAATTATGAAAACCTAGAACAAAGATTCCTCCAAGTATTTCTAGCCGGAAGAAGGCTTGGATATCTCCTCTACAACGCAAGCATTCTCTGTTTCAATCAAACATATGATATAAACAGAGACTTTCTCACAGAATGTTTCCAGCTTATGCAAAAGCCAGGGTTGAAGGTTGAAACTAATTAACATGCATCAACAAACATGCAAATACAGAAAATCCATCCCCGCTACTCAATGCACACGTACTACACCTAAGAGCTTCGAGACATACGCAATAGGAAATCAGAAGTCAGAATAAGTTCAAAAAATTTATAAGCACATATGGAGCACAAGGTATATCAGATGTGGCAGAAGAGACATACCGTCCTTTGCTCTGTTGGTGGAGCATTCGCAAGGGCAGATGCCAAAGCCCCTATAGGAACTGGCTGTGACATTCCAGGATCATGCAATGGCAGGCCTCCCATATCATAAGGGCCAGGCATCATTCCTCCAGCCACTCCGGGCATGGAAACATCGGGCATGGCTCGGCCAGGAGGGAAGCGATATCCACGCCCTCTGGGCAGCATCTGCCACATATACAAGCAAACTGGATCAGAAATAAGCAGAATCCAAATGTGCCTAAGACTTGACATGTGAGATACGAAAAAGAGTTGATAGGACGGGGGAGGGGGGAGAGGGTATAAGATACCGGTTGCTGCATCAATGGAACTGGCTGTTGACCCTGTTGCAAAGGGACACCTGCACCTCGCCTTCCTCCAGGGCGAGGTCCTTGCTGAACCATCGGTAGTAAAAAGTTTGGCATTGGTGCCCCACCAGGTCGCATACCTGGAAGAAGTTGCTGCTGATACCCAAAACCAGGCTGCCAAGGAAACATCAAACACAGGAATCTCTCATCAACCAGTTGGTAGAAAGTCGAGTCTAAAAATCAATCGCTACATCAAAACTCAACTAGGTACAGACGAGTATATACAATGAACTGAAGTACACATCAAAGCAAAAATATACCCTCATCCAGTTAATTGAATTACTTCGGGAAGCTGTGCCCAAAACACGTGTTTGATGACATATTTAAGCTCAGGAAGCCAGTTTTAAAATCAGTACTTGGCTTAGAGTCTTCAAGGATAGTTAGGAAGTTGGACTCCTTACACTGTTAACGGAAAGTTGAATACTTGATTTATTCAGCCTTACCATGACTATTAGCATTTTTAGGGTGTTTCTAAGATTAATGACTTTCTGCTTTAACAAAAATCAGTGGGAAACAGCCCAAACCCAGCTCAGTTGTAAAAACAACTGACAAGTACATATCTTGGTAGCAAAAGAAGAAGAGAAAAGATTAGTTGCGGTAATAATGGCATGCAGTGAATCCCATGGTTCCAATGCAACGCTATCGTCTAGTGTCTAAATGATGCCAACCATGAAGTTTATAGAGACTCTACTAGCAAAACTCCTGCAAACTGGAAGACATTCACAATGTTGCAAGGGCTAAGTTCGTTGAAGCAAGGTATGTGCTACAAAAGGACAAGTTTGGGACAGGAAAGGCTAGAGGCGTACATGCTTGCTTCATCCATCAGCCCTCAAAGATACGTTCAAACAGAAAACAGAAAGTTGCATCTTGCGTATCCAGAGAGCACAAACATCTCTAACACATTCACTATCTGGAACAAGATGGTTGTAAGGGATCGAATCGGTAGAAAAAGGTTATTGGGCAACCGCACCACTACCAACATGTGTTTAGTAACTGCCACCATGTTGGGCAACCATTGATGGCTGCTCCTTTTGAGCACAGAAAAAAGGATGCGTCTGAAAAAGGTGTCCGTGCATATCCAGTAGCTTATCTAATACTTACATAATAGCGGATTGCAAATTCGAAAGAGCAATCTGCAGGCACCCAAAAAAAGAAAGGGGGGGAAAAGAGAAACACATGCTGCAAAGGTAGATCAGACAGAAAACATCGGGAAGCAGATCCATGAAACACTTCAAATTGAATATTTTTGAAGGCAAGGAATAACCGGGAGCACCTTGGCAACAGTGATATGGTTTCAGAGACTAAATCGAGGACATCCATACGTGCTTACCTAGGAAACCGAGGGCACAATCTAAATACATAGATTCCAACTACAAGGTGACCTGTTGGGAAATAGCTTCACCCTACCAAACAGGAGACCAGAAACATAAAAATACTAATTTCAGATGCAGATATACGGGATATACTTTTACCAAGGTCCAAAAATGCACATTGTAGGGAATCCATCTTTCACATTGGTGAAGGCTCTACTCTCAATGATAAATGCAAATGCTGCTATAAACGAAATAATGAACATTTGGCCTTACCAATGGTAGTCAGTGATGGTTCTAAATAGATTCTAACTTCTGACTAAAATAAGAGGCAAAAGTCTGGGAAGTGATTATGATAAAACAAGTGGTGTTCTGCAAATTCTAGGAGAGCAGAAAGGAGTAAAAGAAGAGGCCGGGTGCTTACTGGGCTGAAATGTAATTAGGGCTTTTAATTAATAACTGATGCGTGACTCTCATACTAGAAAACGTCACATTGCAAACAGTCTATGCCACAGACTTATAAGAGGGGATACAAATGGAAGAAATATAATTAGAATACGTGTACCAGACAATACAGTTGGACAAGAATTCTGAAAAACAAATATGGTAAGGCATATGCTTCAGAAATACGATAATGAGCATCCTAAAATTGACATCTAAACCCAAAATTTCAGTGACTACAAACACAAAGGCCTGAAGTAACATACTAAACAATCACAGATTATTTTTTCACCACGACCTTTTGATACAAAATGTTCACAATAACTCCACCATTAGCCAGACAGAAAAAGAAGTCGTGCTTACTTGCTGAGGAATGAGAGGAGGTGGCTGTCCATAAAATAGTGGCTGTCCCATACCTGGACCACCAGGGGGATACATTGGCATACGAGGAGCAACAGAAGGTGCCATTGCAACTGTGCGCATTTGAGAAAATTGAGCCTGCACAAAAAGAATATATCAGATAAAATAGCATAACCAAACATGAACTAATAATTGATATCTTGTGTGCCAATACAAGATCTGCAGTGAGTTCTATGACTCTGGTCCCAAATAAAAGCATAAGCTGAGGGTAAACCAGATCTTTGCCTAAAAATTTTTCAGCAAACTGCCGAAATGAGAAAATACTTTTTTTGAGTAATGAGAAATAGAAAACGTAACAGCATATCACTAATTCTCTCCTCTCCTTTACTCGTCTCTTCTCCCTTGATCTAAACCAATTATTTGACTGAAACTCGCATGTACCTGTAACCTTGCTCTTCTCTCTTCTTTGCGTTGTGCAAGAGCAACATAAAGAGGTTTACTAACAACCATCTTTCCATTCATCTCCGCTAGCTGCCAAACAAAGACATTTTCCACCAACTCAAACTATTGAAAAAATTTCATCTAATTAAGAGCTGATCAGTACAAAACCAGACTCACTGCTCTTGAAGCTTCTTCGGCAGTTGAGAATGAAACAAAAGCAGATCCTCTGCTGACTCCACTAGGATCTCTCATCACCTGTGAAATATGAGCAAAATTTGAGAATTGAACATATTAATAGACAAAGTAATACTTGAAATAAAAAAGTAAACAGCCTGTTGCGACCTTGCATGATGTTATTGTGCCGAAGGGAGAAAATAAATCCCTAAGCTTCTCATCATAGATGCTATCATCCAGATTCTTTATATAAAGGTTCAATCCTTGTGATTTATCTGCAGCCTCTTTAACACTTTGCTCAAATCGTTGTTTCAGCTCTTGTTCTCTCTCAGATTTCTTCTGAGCTTTTCCAACATACCATTCTTTGTCATCAAACTTCTTCCCATTAAGAGCTTCAACAGCGCGGGCAGCATCCTCAGCATTTTCAAAGTTTATGAACCCAAAGCATCTTGACTTGCCATCCCCATCCCTCATCACAGCGACACTAGTAATCGTTCCAAATTCAGAAAATGTTTTCTGTAAATCCTCTTCGGTTGTAGCTTCAGAAAGATTCTTCACAAAAACATTTGTGAACCTTGTCTTATCTGATGCCATTTCTCTCTCTTGCTTTCGAAGGAAAGGGCCCACATAAACCTGTTTATCATTCAGTAGCATCCCATTGAGTTTCTCAATAGCTTTCTGAGCAGCCTCCTCACTGTCGTATTGCACAAATCCGTAACCCCTTGACTGGCCAGAAGCATCTGTTGCCACCTTGCAAGATAGAATGTTTCCAAATGCAGAAAATGTCTCGTGTAGACCTTTATGATCTATTGCATTGTCCAAATTCTGTAAATAAGGGTAAAAAGTGAAAAAAAACACACACACACACACACACTTTGAGGAAGCAACCCGTAAGGGGACTGGAACAGGCTGTTATCGATGGAATGAGTCAAGAATCAAGCTGGATATGTATGCCATGAATCACGTACCCTGTGAAGAAAAAGAGAATAAGACTACCTTGATAAATATATTCCCACTGCCACTTTTTCGAACACTAGGATCCCGGTGAGAATACATGATCCTGATAGGCTTTCCACCGAGAGGAGTAAAGTTCAGTACCTCCATTGCTCTCACAGCTGCAGCACATGCAAAATAAAGGAGTCCAAGGCAAAGCAGCAGAAGGAGAAAGAAGATCAAGTTCTTTAATAAAAATAATCATCAAATGCGTCAGGCAAGCCAAAGTAATAGGCACGGCTGCATAAAAAATAGAATAAAAGCTTGATCTTCGTAATACACCAGATAAATTTTTGTGCCATTTCAAAGAATTATTATGTCCCGAGATTTGATAGAGGCCAAGGACACAGGACCTCCATTCATGCTTAGGTTCCTCACTATGCTGAAGAATCATGCTACCATAATACGTCTCCCAAACATGCGCTCAACTGTCTCATTTACTTGCACATAATCCAATCGACTGCAAAACCAGTTCGTACATTTTTACATACCAAAACCTGAGAGAGAGAGAGAGAGAGAGAGAGAGAGAGAGAGAGAGAGAGAGAGAGAGAGATGCGGATACACAAGTACAAACTAGCTGGCCGCTGTATAACTGACCTACAAACCTAAGCACTAAGAGAGAGATAGAGAACTACATATAATAAATACAAAAGAAAAAATGAAGTCGCTATTAAGTTGAATAAATATTTTGTAATGTGTTCACTACGCAAGGAACAAGCCCAAAGCAATGGAAGAAAATCAAAGTCAAACAGGCTAAGAAACCACTTCCTCAACCATTCAAAGGTTGTAATAGACCTAATCGCTGCCACGCAGAGATACCAATCTTTAAGAAAAAGGAAAACTTCCAAAAATCCATCAGACGAAGTAACACAGTATGTAATTTTTGCAGGAAAAAAGTAAAATAGAGTGCAAGACACATTTGAACCCAAGAAAAAAGACCAAATCAAATTCTACCACTGCAGCACTTACTCCAACTAGCGAAGAGATCCAAAGGAAACGCCAATCATCATGTTTTCAAGGCTCAGGTCATGTTGAATTTTAGTCACAAAAGAAAGCCAATCAATGGCTAAAAAAATCAAAATATAAAATAAAAACCTCAAAATCAGCCTTCCACCAGTTCAGTTAACTTGCCACCAAAAATTTGAAAACCACTAGCCATTCCCTTATCTGTGCTAGTCAATAATTCATAGGTAACAGTTTCTACGATAGAAGAGCAATCACGGAAAGCAGCTCGAGTGGATTCAACCAATGAAGATTAACAGAAAAACTCTACATTCTCAAAAAAAAAAAAAGGTAAATTTAGAAAAAAAATAAATAACTTTCCATAAGGAGAGACTAACCATCCTGAGGATTGCCATAATTGACATAACCATAGCCAAGTGACCGGCGGGTAGTCAAGTCCCTGCAAACCCTAACAGAAACAACCTGTCCGACCTGATTAAACAAGTCGTAAAGTTGCGAGTCGGTGACGTTGAAATCCAAGTCGCCAACATAAAGAGAGGTCGGCACAAACTGGTTCGTGCCGCCAGCGCTACCTCCGGCATTCACATTCATGTTCAGCACCTGCTGCTGGCCCTGAACTTGAGACATCTCCACAGAACACTACCAAAAAATTATATATATATTTTTTCCTTTTTTTTTTATTTTCACTTCCCTCTCCTCTGGTTATTTCAGTAAAACAAAGTCGTCGAATAAAGGAAACCAGATTTGAAATTTTTCCCGAAAATTTTGATTCGAACAGATAAAAGAAAACCAAAACCCTATAAATTTGATAGATTTTTTCAAAATATTTCCTTTTTTGGATTTTTTTTCAAGTTATAATAGATAGAGGAGAGGGAAGATGGATAGAGAAAACAAAATTCGGAGATCCGACAAAAGCAGGAAAAAAAGATAATACCGGCGCAACGGCGGCGCCGGAGAATGGTTTAGAGGAGAACGGTAAGGAAGGGTAACCCTCAATTGCACACGGCAAAGAGGCGCAAGTTTCAGAGAGGGTAATGTTATACGCAGCGCATTTTGTTATGAGCCATGAGGCAAGTCAAATTTATTCTGTTAATGACATTACTACCCTTATCAATCGTATGCATGATCACGCTTATATGTTAAAAAATATTATAATTTTTATTAAAAAAACTATAAATGCGTGACTAATTTAAAAAAATTTCATAACGCTTTATTAAAAACATGAAACTTGATACGTCACTGACAAAAAAACGTTTGAAGACACGCACTTTGGACACCTAATACAAGCGTTTCAAGACAAGAACTTTGTACACCTAATACAAACGCATCTAAGGTGGTGTTTAGTTGCAGGTTTGAGAATAAGGGAATGGATTCAAGTTGTTTGTTTAGGGAAAATGGAAAATGAGTATCACTTTGATATCCAAGTATTTGGTAATGGATATCGTTTTTTTGATATACTAGCCATCTTGTCTATCAATATAGGGGAATGAGGGGCAGCCGGTCAAATTTTTTCGGTCATTTTTCCGGCCGCCCACATTCGATACTCATTCCAATTCTGATACGTTCCAAACACCATCAATGTCTATCATACTCATTCTCACTTCAATACCAAACAACTATCACTTTTAGGCCCAAACCTATATCCTCCAAACCTCTACCCTGTGAATACTCATTTCGATTCTGATTCTCATATCCAAATGCGAAACAAACGCCAGCTAAGTTTATTTATTTTGTGAATATGTTTTTTTTTTCTAATTTCAAGTAACACAATGCAAGAGCATCATCTCATCTTTCCTCAGTCTCTTTTTCCCTATAGTCCAACCTCACTTCCGCCCCTTCCTTTGAGAACCCAAAAACTTCTCGACGTAGGCTCCTTTTATCGGAATAGGATCCGTTCATTTCTCATTCAGTTTCACAACTCTCTGCTAGCATGTATCATCCGATTGATCCGTCATTGTTTTTATGGATATCGGATCTAATCCACGGATCCCCTCCCACCCCACTCTCCTCCGACACTTTATTTTAATTAATCAAGATATCCTAATTTATGAACTTGATTTCCCTTTACTCAAAGCTTGATTTCTTCACAAGATACACTAACCAATGCATTGACCAATCCCCTTCTTCTCTAACTGTCTTTGCTGTAATCGGTTTATTGTTTATTTCCTTCCTAATTGTTTTCTGATGGCATCGTACATGTAATGACTAATAAGGGTGCATATTTCATTTGGTAAAAGAAGAATAAAAGATTTGATTTTTATGAATATGTTGATTGGAAAGTTTAAGACTTGTAGTTTGAGTCGATTTGTGTTCGATTGCTGGGGTGGGTCTTTGTCTCCGAACCGAACCCATATACTTTCAGAATCTTAAAACAATAAGTGGCGATAGCATATCTTTATACACACATATATATATATACACACATTATTTGCTCTCATTAAGAGGAATTTATGATCTTTTCAGTAGTGCACTAGCACACCGTATTTCTATTATTGTGTCATCTATGGTGGTAGATATATATCGACTAGTTTTCCTTTTGTATTTTCACATTTTGTAATGGCCTCTTCATAGTTGCATGTTATGTGCCCAAGCTGCTGACAATCTTTGTAGTATTTTGGTGGATTTTCATAGATGAGAGTTTGTATGAAGCTGTTGTTTCCACATCTTATGTGTATCTTTAGTGGAAGGGGTTGTGATACATCCACTTCAATGTATATTCTAGCCGTTGATGGCTTATGTAGATTCAAAGTGACTGTGTCCAGTTTCATAGGTTGACCAATTAGTTTAGCAATCGTATACATTGCCCTCTTTTCGTGAAGATGAACTGGTAGTCCTTCCATTGAGACCCAAACTGGTACTGTAGGGGAGTCTATTTTCATATTATAATTTGGCGTCCATTTAGTCATCTTTACATCATAGCCTGCAATTATCCATACGTCTCTGGTTAAACATCTTTGATAATATTCTTCGTTCTTGAATGATATGAGTATATGTTTGTCACCCAGCAGTCCTATGTCCGGTGTATATTTAAATCCAATACGTTCAAATGCATTTCTTGTAGTTGTCATTAAAGGTCTTCCCCTCCAAAAGGTACATATCAGTGTGAATTTAAATTTTTCTGATAATATTATTTCTTCTTCTTTTGTGAACTTGGATTTTTCCTCTGGCTGATTGTCCTCTCTTGCTTTGTCAGATGTATTTTTGTCAGCTGTAGGACAGGGATCATTGATTTTGTCTATGAGTTTCTTGGCAATCTCAGCATATGAATGTGCGTGCTTGATGTAATCCTCTGCAAGCAGTGTGTAATTTGTGTGTTTCAACCATGTTGAGATTGATCTTTTCCGAAGCAGTGTTTGATTTTCTTGTATTTTAATATCAAAAGACTTTTTTTTTATTTCTTGAATTTACTCACTAACACACTAGCACAGAATATCTCTATTATTATGTCATTTATGCATGTACATATAGAGCCGAAGGTCTCACTGGAATCAGACTCTCTATCTCTTGGGATAGAGGTATTGTCTGCCTACCACTTACCCTTCCCAGACCCTAACGATAGATTTTGCTGTCGTTAGAATATACTTGACCCGGATGATGTAGATAAACGAACAATGTGTAATTCTTTTTTATTTATATTACATAACAAAATACGTAGCTACTATCTCTTGACCGTTATTGGCTAAATGCACACATTCAATTGAAAGGAACACACTCGAGCAAAAGCAGACAGATGACATATAGACGAAGAAAATCAAAGAGTGAAGAAGGGAAAAGAGAAATAGGAAAGAAAAAAAAAAAGGAGAAGAATAGAAAGGAAAATAATAAAAAATTGTTCCGGAAAAACCTGGGGACCTTTAAATAATTGAGATATTTACGGTTCATATCAATTACTTTAGAACTATTTTTTGAACTTGAAGTTGTTAACATAAGATAAAGTTGTTATAAAAACATATTTTTGTTGAAATTGATTCAAACGTGGATAGGCTAATTATCTAAAGATAGTTGAGAAATTTAAAGATAAACAAATAAAAAAATAATTTGAAGTAAGAAAACTAGAAAAAAGAAATTGAACTTTCAAAACCTTTTTTGACTCCCGTGTGTAAATATATACACATATATACATATATATGCATTATTTGCTCCCATTAAGAGTAAATTATAATCCCTTCGCAAGTACAATAGCACATTATATTTATATTATTGTATCATATATGCTGTTAGATACAGAGCCGGATGTCTCATTGAAAACAAGATCTATATCTCTTGAGATGTAGATATTGTTTGTCTGTCTTTCACTATCTCCAGACCCTAGCGATAAGTTTTGCTTTTGTTGGTATATACTGAGTATAATTGTTGTTGTTTTAAAAAGAAATAATTGAGATTAGTTATGATGTAGGTATTGTTTGTCTGTCTTTCACTATCTCCAGACCCTAGTGATAAGTTTTGCTTTTGTTGGTATATGATGAGCCAAAAAATACCTCCCGTTAGTCAGTGACGGTCAACGTTTAGCAAGGGCATAAAAGTAATCAAGTGCCGCAGGTCGGCCTGAAAACTGACCAAGTCATATGCGGACAAATAATCCATCTCGGCCACAGAGGCCCCTTCGCCATCTCGGCCACGCGGTCAGTACCCTCTGGGGTTAACAGTTCACCTCAACCTAAGGGTCTCACTCGGGCTTAATGGCCTTACCTCGGCCAAAGGATTCTATCTCGGCTTCAGAGCCTTATCTCAGCCGAAGAATAGCTCGGCCAGAGAACCTCGGCCCAAGCATCT
Organism: Eustoma russellianum; assembly: GCA_036186865.1. Lineage (NCBI taxonomy): Eukaryota > Viridiplantae > Streptophyta > Magnoliopsida > Gentianales > Gentianaceae > Eustoma > Eustoma russellianum. The sequence goes on from AP025073.1 coordinate 1,112,129, forward strand.
CACTACGAGACCTCGGCAAGTCTGCCCCTCAAAATGGCACCTCGGCCATAACATTTGGGCATCTCGGCCATCTTGAAGATGTCGGCTACACATCAGGCTCGGCCAAAGGAATCCAGTCGGTTCCCAGCTGCCAGTGGCTCATCTCGGCTGCAGGTCTTTGACTATCGACCTCGGCCAGACTATAACAGTCACAGTGCTGTTCGCTACGTGGCTTACATGCAGTCTTCTCTCTCCAGCTGTTGGCCATGCAGAGGAGAATTGCCAGCACATCAATCCCTAGTAGCTACGCGGCTGCCATGCAAGCCGACCAGACGTCCTCATCTCATCCCTTTGGGACACTCAGCTCCCAGCCTCCTCAACTATAAAAGAGCTTCCTCAACAATAAGGAGCTCCAAGCCTGAAGGAAGACACCCACCGCTTTCATCTCAGCTCGGCTAATACACTCTGGCCGACCTCAAACAGGTTTCATATAACCATTCCAGTATAAGCTATATGCTAAAATGCTCACAACTGACTTGAGCATCGGAGGGTTTTTCCGGGGCAGCGCCCTGGGATCCCTAACGCTTTCTTTCCTTTCTCAGGCTTCCTTGAAGGACTGTTAACGGAAGACAACGGCCTACCTTCGGATATTTCTACTTTTACATTGGTGATAAATCTGACATCATCAGTATATATTGAGTATGATTGTTGTTATACTAAAAAGAAATTATTGGGATTAGTTAAAGACATCATCATTTGATTACCTAATCCTAAGGGAAAAAAATATTAGCTCATATGCAATTCATACCTTATGCGTACCTAGCCCGTTATTAGATCAGTTTAGATAAGGATCATTTTCAATTGTTTGAGAGAACTAAAAGAAAACATAAAATGAAGGAAAACTTAGCGGTTCAAATCAAAGTAAGGTGAAATATGAGGTCTCTAATCATTCACTGTCACATGTAAAAAAGAAAATATATTTAATTTTTTTTTAAAAAAGGAGTTAATTGTATACGTGACAACACGTGACTGGAGACCTCATATTTTGCCTCACTTTCTGTCTCTCGTGATCTCAATCTAAAAACTAAAGAGAAAGAAGAAAAAAGAGGAGAAAATTTGTTAGAAAAGACTTATGAATCTGATTTCTATTTCATAATATATTTTCTTTATTAATGCAGGTGAAATATAATGGGTATGTATTGTTTTTATTACGTTTCTTCCTAATTCTAAGTCTGGTGAATAAATTGTTAAAAAGAGAGAGGATTTGTCTTTGAATTCTATAAAACAAACGTGCGGGTATATGTACACCTGCCAAAACCATCTCTAAGCCAAAATTTCAATCATGGACTCTCCACCTCGCCCAATCGAGATCTTCTTCCTCCCCTTCGTAGGCGGAGGACACTTGATTCCCATGATTGACCTTGCAAGACTCTTCGCTTCCCATGGAGTCAAATCCACTGTAATAAGCTTCCCAAACGACGTCGCCGTCTTCCAAAAATCCATCACCAGAGACCGTAATTCCGGCCACGACATCAAATTAATCACCCTTCAACTTCCTCCCGGAGCTTCCCTTTCTTCCGTTGACATGTCTGCTTCTCCGTTCACTGACACCTCCGTCCTAGAATCACCTCTCAAACGACTTCTGGAATCCACCCGACCCGATTGCATAGTACATGACTCATTCCACCGGTGGGTGGCTGACATCGTTGATGACGTTGGAATCCCTAGAATCATTTTTAATGGTAGTTCTTGTTTTGCTGGCTGTTGTCAAGATAGTATTCAAAAATATTCTCCTCATACTAAATTGGGCTCTGATTCGGATCCTTTTATCTTGCCGGGTCTACCCGACAAAGTAGAATTAACCGTATTGAAGCTTCCGGTTTTTATCCGAACCGGAAACGAATTTTTAGGTAAATCCGCAAGGTCTGAGCAAAACAGTTTCGGGCAAATTGTTAATAGCTTTTACGAGTTGGAACCAGCTTATGTTGATCATTACAAGAACGTTATGGGAAAGAAAGCCTGGTTTGTTGGACCTGTGTGTTTGTGCAATAAGAATCTTGAAGATAAATTGGAAAGAGGTCAAAAGGCTGATATCGATCAAGATAGCTGTTTGAGTTGGCTTGATTCTAAGGAATTGAATTCGGTTGTTTATATAAGTTTTGGAAGCTTAGCTCGAATGAGCTGTGCTCAAATTCATGAGATTGCTTGTGGGCTTGAAGCCTCGGGGCATAATTTCATCTGGGCTATTGGAAAAATATCAGATGATGATAACAAAGCGAGTATGTTTCCGGATGGATTTGAGGAGAGAATGGAGAAGAAAAAGAGAGGATTGATTATTAAAGGGTGGGCGCCACAATTGTTGATTTTGGAACACGAAGCGGTGGGTGGATTTCTCACACACTGTGGGTGGAATTCTACACTTGAAGCTGTATGTACTGGAGTGCCGATGATTACATGGCCGTTATCGGCGGATCAATTTAATAATGAGAATCTGGTGACTGAGATTTTGAGGATTGGGGTGAGGGTTGGGAGTGAGGAGTGGGGGTCGTGGAATTCGGAGAGGAAGGTGGTGATTGGGAGGAAAAAGGTGGAGGATGCGGTGGGGAGAATGATGAATGGTGGTGAAGAAGGGATGGAGATAAGGCGGCGCGTGAAAGAGTTGGCGGAGAATGCTAGGAAGGCGGTGGAAAGTGGCGGGTCTTCATTTAACGATGCGTATGCTCTAATTGAGGAACTCAAGATTCGCAGACTAGTTGGTTAGCTCCAAAGCTATTTCTACATCATAAAAATAGAAACTTTCGAATAATGTAAAACCGTTTTGTGGTATAATATATTTTACAAAAGCTAAAGGGAATGTGTTATATTATAACTCGTACTCGAGTTAAAAAATTATTTTAAAAAATATTGTAGGTATGAATCGAAATATGCGCAAGGTGAGTGTAATACTGTTGTTTAGGTCAGTAATGACTATGCCATTGAATTCAGTCAAATTAAGTTAAAAGATTGCTGATCCAGTTTTCAGTAGACACTTTGTGTGTGGTTCTAGTATCTGATATTCCTTTATCAACTAAGGAGGTTGTTCAGCTCATAATTTTGTATCTTCCATGCAGCCCTATTTCTAGTATCTGATATTCCTTTATCAACTAAGGAGGTTGTTCAGCTCATAATTTTGTATCTTCCATGCAGCTCTATAGGGCTAGAACATTTCTAGTATCTGATATTCCTTTATCAACTAAGGAGGTTGTTCAGCTCATAATTTTGTATCTTCCATGCAGCTCTATAGGGCTAGAACGGTAGATTATGTGGAACCAAAGATTTGACATTTTGGAAATAAAAGGACACCTTGTCCCTTACCGTCTTTTAGGTTATATTTACTTTTATATAAAAAATGTCATCATAGCTTAACTTTATTTTAAAAAATATTCAAATCAGATACTATTTTTTGAAACTGATGAGTAAAGAGGAACTTCCAATAAGTCATTTCGCATGAAAAAAATAAATGTGAAACAAGCTATCAATGGTAAACAACTTTTGTAGACAGAATTTCTGTATCATATACAAGGTATAAATTTTGTATACTAATAGAAATTTTTATAATCTAGAACAATACAGTTACATTCAGTACTTTCTAAATGCAACATTTATTAAATTCCAAATTTTTCCTTGCTTTATTTTGTTAAGAAACTAACTTATAAGAAGGCATACATCTTCATCATATATTTATTATACTTTATTCCCTCTTAAAACATATCATCACAAACACCATTTATAGTAAAAAAAAATAAAAATAAAAAGTTTATCAGAACCATGAAGAGTTGCCCTAAACCAGAAGAGACTTATCGCTTGCAAATCACGCCGCCTGCATCCAAATCACTTGAGCAGCTCAAACCTGGTAACTGAATGATCATTGAAGAGCCGCCAGCAAAAGATAATTTCCCGGCATCAAACTGTGAAACCGAACAGTCCGGCTCAAGAAGTCCGGTGGAAGCAAATTCTCTGGCGCCACCAACCACCGGCATGGGAACTCCCATCTTCACTCGGCTAACATAATCACTTCTATAAGTCTGACCCAGAACTCCATTCACTTCCTCAGTCAAAGAAAAGAACTTAAATCCCAATTCAAGATGAGCAAAACAATCATCTTTAGTAATCCCATAATTATGAACTCTTGATTCTTCTTGAGTAATCGGAACAACGGCGGCAGTAATCCGAAACAGGCCGTCGACTTCAAGAACGACACCGTTTGTGTCAGATGTGCGGGTAATTGATGTTTTTGGTGAAAATTCAGATTCCCATTTTGCCCCACGAAGGGAGGGGAGGTGGATAGAGTGGCCGTCGATGATAAGGAAAAGGCGGTCGACGGCGTCGTTCCATGTGCTGGTTTTCTTAGCTCCGATCGATAGTTTGTGGTTGCCGAAGAGGACACCAATGGATTGTACCCAAGTGAAGTCTCTTTTCATTAATTGATTTCTTCTTCCGATGAAATGGGCATTGATGTGGAGGTTATTGTCGGAGACTATGCAGAAGTCTCTGTCTTTCCGGCCGTGGAAGTAGAATGTGATTCCGTCACCACCGATGAATCGAGGATCTTGGCAAACGGCTCCGGGACGATCGCATTCTGCAAAGAAATTAAACATATAATGCCACAAAATTTTGAAAAATATGGTACAAATATCATAATAAGTTTTAAATTTGTACTAATATCATAACAAAGTAACGCCATACATTCTATTTATAAATTCTAATCTGTAATCCAATAAGAGATAAACACAAAAGTGTTTATAATCTTAATCCAATTAAAGAGGTTGAACCCCAACGGATGTAAATCAGGTTCCCAACATCTAGTAGTAGACGTTTGTCATATCACAGGGACATCACAAGGAGTCCATTGGCACCGAAGAAACAACCGACTGGCTGGTATGTCAGCCTATCAGGTCATTCTACGGGACAATAGTGCTCCCACACTATACAGCTAGTCTGGAGGACGATATTTTCGAAACCCTCTATCTGAAACGATTGGGATCAAACATGAGGGGACCCTGTTACGAGCACCAAACCCTGATTGTAAGAAGAGCTTACATAAAAATCAGTTGCTTTGTCAATTTTCAAACAAGTTGCAAATTTTATTTTAATTATTATACCAAGTCCGACATAAAAACTGAGTATTATAAATTTACATCCCATTATCTAAAGTGGATTTCTACGTGAAATTAGCCTTTCGGAATCAAGAGAACTCATACATAAAAAAGCATACCAAAAGAATAATTCAAATATGAGAACTGGCATGAGATATAGCATAAATAATTATACTTACTGCAGACAGGCTTGCAAGTAACACAGTCGACGTGGCATCCAGCAGGGCAAGAGCTTGGACATGTAAGTTCTTGGGCATAACACTGGGGGTAACTAATGTTCATGCACTTGGCCTTCCTTGGAGGTGGAGTTGGTGTTAACGTGCAACATAAGCTTCAGTTATTAGTTTAGATTGAGTCTAATGTTAGTCAAGTGCAGTAGCGTTTAGTTGGCAAATAAACATGCAGGTGGTTAGTGCTTCCAAGATTGTAGGAAGTGGTTAGACATGTGAGTAGTGGAGTGAAGTAGTCTTTCCTTAGTTTTCGGTGTGTTTGTTGTAGTATTCTTCTTGTTTTAAAAGTGTCAAGTTGAGCAATAGAAAAGTGTGCTTTGAAAACAACAGAACCCCTCTAATTCGTTTGCATTCTTATTCCCTTAAAGTTTACATTTGGTATCAGAGCCCAGCAATTCGTGATCTCAGGAAAACTGCCATATCCAAAATGAGTGAAATGCAGGTTGTTGGAGGCATTAAAAAATTAAACAACCAAAATTATAACTCATGGTCCACTTGTATGATTTCATACTTGCAAGGACAAGATTTATGGGAAGTTGTTAATGGGAGTGAGGTTACTGCACCAGAAGTAGAAGACAACAATGGTGTTCTGAGGAAGTGGAAAATTAAAGCAGGAAAAGCCATGTTCGCTCTCAAGACGACTGTGGAAGAGGAAGTGCTTGAGCACATTCGTGATGTTGGCACGCCGAAGGCCGCTTGGGATGAACTTGCAAAATTGTTTTCGAAGAAGAATGACACAAGGCTGCAACTGCTTGAAAGTGAACTGTTGTCAATCTCTCAAGGTGAACTAACCATTGCTCAGTATTTTCATAAGGTAAAGTCTTTATGTCGAGAGATCACTGAATTAGATCCTGGAGCACCAATAGGAGATGCTAGAACTAAGAGAATAATAGTGCATGGTCTTAAGCCCGAGTTTAGGGGCTTTGTAACAGCAGTACAAGGTTGGCCTACACAGCCCACACTTGTAGAGTTTGAAAACTTATTAGCAGGTCAAGAAGCTCTTGCCATGCAAATGAGTGGCGCATCTCTGAAAAATGACGAGCAAGCAATGTTCGTTAGAAGAAGTAAATGGAATCCTAGACATCTAAATGCTAGTGATTCAAAGCAGAAGGGAGAGAATGAAAGAAGAAGGCCAAACGATAGAGAAAGAGGATCAAAGCCTGGGGACAGTATTAAAAAGTTTGGAGGAAAATGTTTTAACTGCGGAAAGAAAGGGCACCGTGCCAAGGACTGTTGGTCAAAGAAAAATTCCATAGAAGGGAACACTGCCACGTCTCAAGAGGAAGAGTGGGATGCAGAAGCACTGTTAGCTGTAGAAGAAGAAACAGCAACAAGACGTTTGGAAATTGCCCTGTCCATAGATGAAGCGAAACAAATCGACTACGAGCAAGATTGGATCGTAGATTCAGGTTGTTCAAATCATATGACTGGAAATAAACAAAAACTCCAAGATGTTACTGAGTACAAAGGAAAACGAGTGGTTGTGACTGCGAATAACACTAGACTACCAATTGCTCATGTTGGAAGTTCAAAGATCCCTCCTCAGCATGGCACGGCACCAGTGCCTCTCCAAAATGTCTATCATGTTCCAGGAATGAAGAAGAACTTACTATCAGTCCCTCAGCTCACAGCCTTGGGTCACCATGTGGTATTTGGACCACATGATGTAAAGGTTTATAAGCAACTAGAAATCAATGAGCAACCACTGATGGAAGGAAGAAAAGCAGACTCGGTTTATGTAATGTCAGCAGAGATAGCATACATAGACAAGACTAAGAAAAGTGAAACTGCAGACTTATGGCATATGAGACTAGGTCACGTAAGTTATACTAAACTAGATCTCATCATGAGAAAATGCATGCTTAGAGGTTTGCCTAAGTTACAAGTTAGAAAGGATACTGTATGTGCTGGTTGCCAATATGGCAAGGCACATCAGTTACCATTTGGAGACTCCAAGTTTAGAGCAAGAACAGCACTGGAAATGGTACATTCAGATGTATTTGGACCCGTTAAGCAATCGTCCATCAAAGGAATGAAATACATGGTTACATTCATTGATGATTTCTCAAGATATGTATGGGTATACTTTATGAAAGAGAAGTCTGAAGTTCTCAGCAAATTTAAACAATTCAAGGAGGAGGCTGAGGCAATGACGAAGGAGATGGTACGGTGCTTACGATCGGACAATGGCGGTGAGTATCTTTCCCACGAGTTCAATGAATTTCTGAGCAAACACAAGATCAAAAGGCAGCTTACATGTTCACATACACCACAGCAAAATGGTGTATCTGAACGTAAAAACAGACATCTAGCTGAGGTCTGTAGAAGTATGTTGTCTGCAAACAACGTGCCGGGAAGTTTTTGGGCCGAAGCCATGAGGACAGCAGCGTTTGTTATTAATAGGTTGCCTCAACAAAAACTGGAGTTCAAATCACCTTATGAGAGGTTATTCGATGTTACACCCTCAGTCAAGTTCTTTAAAGTCTTTGGTTGTGTGTGTTATGTATTTGTACCAGATTGTATGAGAACTAAACTGGAACAAAAGGCAATAAAATGTATTTTTGTTGGTTATGACGATCAAAAGAAGGGCTGGAGATGTTGTGATCCAACAACACACAAGTGCTATGTATCAAGGAATGTAGTGTTCGACGAGGTCACGTCCTGGTGGGCTGAGAGCAGAGAAGCAGCAGCACAACCAGAGATGTCCACAGCCAAGATCTCTCAAGTACACTTAAAGGTTGATGAAACTGAGAGGGAAGAAGAAGAAGAAAACTCTGAGGAGAATAATGATGATCCTTGGCATACGGGTGTACATCATCAATCAAGAGTTGAAACACCCAATGCACCCAGAAGATCAACGCGGATTAGGAAGGAAAATCCCAGGTATGCTAATGCAGCAATTGTGGAAGGAAGTGACATTCTTGAACCAGAAACTTATGATCAAGCTGCAGGAAATCCTCACTGGGTCAAGGCTATGGAAGAAGAGGTTCTTGCACTAGAAAAGAATCAAACCTGGGATCTTGTACCTGCACCGAAAGATGTAACACCTATATCAAGTAAGTGGGTGTTTAAATTGAAGAGAAAGGCTGATGGCTCGATTGAAAGGTTTAAGGCACGGCTTGTAGCTCGTGGATTCTCACAGCAGTATGGACTAGACTATGAGGAAACCTTCAGTCCAGTGGCAAAGTTGTCAACTGTGCGTGTATTGATGGCTTTAGCAGCAAGAGAAGGTTGGCATTTGTGGCAAATGGACGTCAAAAACGCCTTCCTTCACGGAGAATTAGATCATGAAATCTACATGATGCAGCCTATTGGATTTGAGAGTCAAGAGCATCCAGAATTTGTGTGCAAATTGAAGAAGGCTCTCTACGGTCTAAAGCAAGCTCCACGTGCTTGGTTTGGAAAGATGGCGGAATTTCTTACGTTTTGTGGATACACAATGGCAGTCTCAGATCCAAGTCTTTTTGTGAAAGGTTTGGCAGGTAAAATTGCAGTCGTGTTAATATATGTTGACGACTTGATCGTCACCGGTAGTGCAACAGAAGAAATTTTGTTGATACGAAGAAACCTTGCTGTAAGATTTCAGATGAAGGAATTAGGACACCTGAAGTATTTCCTCGGGTTACAAGTTGATCAAACGAGCCAAGGAATATATCTTCATCAACAAAAGTATGCAATGGATTTACTTAACAAGTTTGGAATGCTCTGGTGCAAGCCTGTGAATTCTCCCATAGAACCAAATGCTAAACTGAGTGTATTTGAAGGCAAAGAATTGGATGATTCTGTAATGTACAGGCAGTTAGTTGGGAGCTTGATTTATCTCACACTAACAAGACCTGATCTTTCTTATTCAGTTGGGATAGTGAGCAGATATATGCAATCACCGAAGAAGCCTCATTTGGAGGCTGTGAGACGAATCTTAAGGTACATTAAAGGGACACTTAGCTATGGAGTTATGTATGACAGGAATTCTGAAAATAAGCTAGTTGGATATTGCGATGCGGATTATGCAGGGGACAGCGATACTCGTAGGTCTACTACAGGGTATGTTTTTATGATTGGCAATGGACCTGTCGCATGGTGCAGTAAAAGGCAGCCAACAGTCTCTTTATCAACCACTGAGGCCGAATACCGGGCTGCAGCAATAGCAGCTCAAGAATGCGTTTGGCTTGTGCAATTGCTTAAAGATCTACATCAACCAGTGGATTATGGTGTTCCTATGTATTGTGATAATTTGTCAACCATACAATTAGCGGAGAATCCATTGTTTCACGCAAGAACAAAGCATGTAGAGGTGCACTATCATTTTATTAGAGAGAAGGTACTTCGTGGAGAAATTGATTTCCAGCACGTGAGTTCTGAACATCAGCTTGCGGATGTTTTTACAAAAGGGTTCAACGGAAACAGGTTGATAAGTTTTCGCAGGAAGCTTAGCATGGTCGAAGCAACTGAAGCCAATGTTGAGGGGAGATGTTAACGTGCAACATAAGCTTCAGTTATTAGTTTAGATTGAGTCTAATGTTAGTCAAGTGCAGTAGCGTTTAGTTGGCAAATAAACATGCAGGTGGTTAGTGCTTCCAAGATTGTAGGAAGTGGTTAGACATGTGAGTAGTGGAGTGAAGTAGTCTTTCCTTAGTTTTCGGTGTGTTTGTTGTAGTATTCTTCTTGTTTTAAAAGTGTCAAGTTGAGCAATAGAAAAGTGTGCTTTGAAAACAACAGAACCCCTCTAATTCGTTTGCATTCTTATTCCCTTAAAGTTTACAGTTGGAATTGATGGAGGAGGAGGATAAGGTGATGGAGGAGGATATGGGGAAGGAGGTGGAGGGCTGTTACCTTTTCCCTGGCCATTGTTGCCATTACTATTGCCTTGGCCATTATTGCCATTATGGTTGCCTTGGCCATTGTTGCCGTTACCGTTGCCTTGGCCGTTATTGTTCTTACCGTTGTTGCCGTTTCCTTGGCCATTGTTACTATTACTGTTGCCTTGGCCGTTGTTACCGTTACCATTGCCTTGACCATTGTTATCATTGTCGTGGCCATCGTTACTATCATCTGTAAGTAATGATCTGCGAGGTTGATTAGTCTCTTCTCTGTTAAGTGAAGAATATGCTTCTACACTTATAATCGTTAGCAAGAGGACCATGCCAACAACATGCTGAATTCTTAGTCGAGCCATTTTGTATCAAGTTTTGGTTTGGATGAGAGTTTGGGCGTTCTTAGATTCCAATTTATAGTAGGTTAAGGTGGTGTCAAGATTGTGTAGAAAACACCTGCATGGCTCCCTTTAACTGCAGTCTAAGTGTTGGCAACTGCGTAGGCTGACTTTCCTTCAAAAATCATACTTCACGTGGTACTTTTTCAACTCAACGTCTCCTTGTTCGTATGTACCACGTAGGTAGCGGATGTTGTGGGTTGGAAAAACACATAAAAGTAATCTAATTTTATATAAAAACATATAAAAAGTTTGATTAAAAGAATAAATTAAACTTGGATTGAATCAAGGCCAAACTCTTATTTTGAATTTGATGTCTTAGTCTGAAGAGCGAGTTCGGTGACAAGAGCTAAACGTTTGGCTATGTATTCTAAGTTCGGTCTCTAAGTTCAATCTGGTTCTGAAGTTTCTGTCTTCTGAACGAATGCAATACCGAACGTTTGGCAATCAAGTTTGATGAACGTTCGGTCCTGGGTTGGGTCTCAATTGTTCATTTGCAATGTTCAAATATTTCTAATCCTGAGTTCGGTCTAAGAAACCGACATTCAGTCAGATGCAAAACAACATAACTTTATGCTGTCTTTTTATGAAATGATGCAATTTTTACAACTTGGAACACTTCCTTTCAACCATGAACGGTCATAAACTACATTTGAAAGTTAAATTATGCGAAGAGGTGTTAAATTAACTTCTTTCTTGTTAAAAATTAAAGTCTATAATTACATGAATCATAACATTTGATGAGATACTTCTGGAAATACTTTTGTGAAAAACCTGCAGAATTTTTTGCGCTTCTTTCTTCTTTTTTCTGATATCGAACACTTCAATACATAAGTTCATCTTCTTCTCGTATAGCAAATGACAAGAAACAACCGTTATATCTCATATTTTCCAACTATGTGTACTTGATATTCATGTCACCATGTGCCAATGATGCATTCTACTTGTTACTTGATCTCTAAGTTTTATGAACAAAGCAATTAGCGTACTTTCCTTTTCGTAAAGTGGATTCCACCTTTAATTCAAATATGACATTTGCAATTCATGTTGGATCCCACCTGCTGAATTATGAACCGTCCGCGGAATATACTACGATGCCCACATATATAATAGGAAAATTAAGACATCGCTTCCGAAGGACATCCCTCCACATATCTGATATAAACGAGAGTCTCTAAACCAATGGATAATGTTGTTGTTCCGAAGGACATCCCTCCCCATATCTGACATAGACGAGAGTCTCTAAACCAATGGATAATGTTGTTGTTGTTCCGAAGGATATCTCTCTTGCTGGGTAGCGTATGTTTTTTTATATAAAAAAATCGTGTAATTTTTTAAGGATTTATGTAAAATTTTCAGAGCTACATCTTTTTGGTGAGATCGTGGGAAATTTTTTTAAATATCATATAAATTTTATGAATCCTGCGTAAGCTTTGTATAAATTCTTTTTTTTTTTTTTAGAAAGACATCCTTTTGAGGGACAAAATTTTCCTCTATATAATAAGATAACAATAGTTTGCAAATGAAGCTGAAGATTTCCTTAGATCTGACTTAAAGGAAAGTCAAAAGTACCTGTAACCGACCCTTCACGAGGTAATGCACTCAACATATGTAATTCTCTCTTTAGCTTTGAAGTTCTCGCTAAAATAATTATTAATCATAAAACTAGCTAAATGTGACTTTTAACCTATAAAATAGGTAAAAGGATTAGTGTTTAAGTTCTAAATTGGCATTTCCATTTCCAATAGAATCAAGAACACACTCTTTCTTGACTTTTATGATGGAATAAAACAAAATGATTTACTAAATTGATTGCGCTTCTTATATTATGAACTACTAGTTGATTTACACAGCTTGGCGCAATTTTCATTATGGGTGATCGAGAAACAACCTTTGTGTGTTTTTTAACACATGGGTATAGTTGTGTACATCCGACTCTCCTTTACTCCGCTATAGACGAAAGTCTTTAAAGCAATGAGATAATATTGTTGTTATTATTCTAAATCGGTAATATCATTACATGAATAAGTAATGTTTATGCGCGATATGAAGTAATTGTTGGAAAAAGTACTTAAAAGTACTTTAAATCTTGTGATCCAACCTTGTATAATGTTATGTAACCTATTGATATGAGATTGGATGAAGTTTGGAGTGTTTTATTGACAATGGAAGGAAATGAGGGTGTTCCAAACACTTTAAGCGCCTAATGTAGTCGTTCGAAGTGTTATGGAACACTTCCAGAACACTTGAAGCGCCTCATGTAGGCGTTCGAAGTGTTCGGGAACACTTCCAGAACACTTCGAACGCCTATAGGCGTTCAATGTCACATGAAGCGCCTAATGTGATTTTGTACAGTCGTTCAATGTCACATGAAGCGCCTAATGTCATTTTGTGCAGTCGTTCGATGTCACATGAAGCTCCTATGTCATTTTGTACAGTCGTTCGATGTCATTTTGTACAGTCGTTCGAAGTGACATGAGGCGCCTAATGTGCCCCGACTGTTCATAAAAGATGCATCTTCTCCTCCAAATGACATCTCCTTTCATATTGAACGTTCATGGCCGATCCTAGGGGGGAAAACTGCATAAAATGGTCTTTTAAACCTGTGTTTTGAAAACCAACAGCCTATATATATTGGGCTTTGCTATCTTCAACATATACATGAAAAACTCTTGAAAAATTGTGAAATTTTCTGCAGTACTTTCTTCTCTCATTCTCTCTACTATCAATCTCTTCTACCATCAAGTTCAAACTTTCTCTAGTAGAGCAAACTAAAGAGAGTAAGCCGTTATATCTTGGGAAGCATTAGCCATTGCAGTCTAACTTGCTCACCAGTAGAAGCTAAATTGCTTTAAGGACAGATTTATCCCAAAACTGGTCTCGGCTTTCATTGTCTTTTATTGTTTAGTTTTTCCTGTGCCATCTACATAAATCCAACAGTAATGTTAATGTTCTAACCTTCTAGGTATAAAGTTTGTCAAAGTGAATTTGTTCAAAACCACTAAACAATTTCGAGAACATAACAGTGGGTTTAGATAATGATTTTGCATCATTTGGACTTTTCTCTCTGTCGATGTACTTCATCGGCCATCCATTCTGGTTTGCAAAAGTTTAAACACCAACTCAAAGAACCTTTACTGTCCCAGTCCTAAAAAACTGTGCATCGGCCATCCATTCTTGAAAGCATGTGTGTAACCGCATACGTCTCTGGTACATATCATATTTCCTCGGTGGGTTTGTAACCGCATGTTTGTCTGTTGCTAATAACCTTCATAGGCATGCATCAAGACATTGTTCCGCTATTCAGAACAGCATAAAGTATTAGAAAAAGGACCTCCGAATATCGAAAACTTAGATTACATTTTTTACCTAATAAGGCGAGCCTTGTATCAACAGGTAAGGTTGCTGTTTTATGACATTGATGTTACGAACTCGAGCCGCAGAAACAGACTCTTGCACAAAAAAGGTGTAGCGTAAGGTTGCACATATCAGATAGCTAAGGGATCCGGCTTATCCTCGGACCCTGCATAAATGCGAGAGCTTAGTGCACTGAAAACGCCATTTAATACCATTTTTACAAAAAAGAGAAGGGTTGTTCACATGGAAGGTAATTTCTTGGTTAGAAAAAAGGAGGTCTAAGACTCAAAAGTTCAAATCCAGAATATTCTTCTAATCTTTCTTAATAAATTCACTCACTTTTCCTGGAGATCATCTATCATTTGAAATGGAATTTAAGCTTGATGACTCATGGCTGCCAATATCTCAGTAATCTCAGTCATTAGAATTCGAAACCAACACCAACAGGCAGACAAGGTTTAACACAGGACAAACAGGCAACAAAGCCTCTTAAGCATCACAGTCGTTACATGGTAAATAGGGGTGTTAACGCGAATAGAGCAGAACCAAATACTAAGTTTTTGAACTCGGATTCGTTTAGATAAACGAATTGTTCCGCTCGGTTCATTTAGCTAAATGGACTTTAAAATTGGTTCGAGTTTGGCCGATAACCTTAAAATGGTTTAAACGAGCAAAACAGTTTGGCTCGTTTAACTAAACGAACCCGGATACCTGTTTGAATTCGGCTCGTCAACAAATAATTAACGAACGAATATGAACTAAACTGAAACTGAACTCGAACAGTTCGCAAACTGTTCAGTTCGTTCAATAGCCCTAATGGTAAACAAGACGCACAAGAAAAAAGAAATAGCAAATTCTAAAATATTCTAAGAGAATGTAATATTAGTTATTATTGACTAACAAAATATACAAAATATAGTTAAACATCATGTGGTGATCACTGATTACCGTCCTCTTTCGATATATTTTTTACATATGTATAGTATATTAGATCACTAATCACTCATCGGAAATCTTTGTTAGGAAAAGAATAATGTTTTAAAGCATTTTATTAGAAATACTATTTCACCCCGGAAGTTGACGGTAGACCTCCTTAGGAAACGGTATTACTTGTGCGGATGGGATCCTCCCAACGCGCGGTGACTCATCTCTCTACAACGCGACACGTGGCAACATGGTGGGTGGTGAGGCTGGATCAGGGTAACCCTCATCCAGCTTCACCATCCTCTCTTGCTGCCATGTGTCGTACGGTGACGAACGCAGTGAAAGACTTCGGGTGAGAGGATCTGAACCCTTCCTCGTGTGGGTGACTCGTTGAACAAAAAGCCAAAGCAAAAGCTCTTGAATTTTACTAAGGAAGAAACAAAAGACATTATGGCTGTCATCCACCTATAGGGATGATTCTTTTTTATGAGAAATACATTAAAGAATATATTTTTTTTGCTAAAACATTGAAAGATAAGTTTTGGCTAAAACATTAAACCGCGGCCTTTCGAACAACCGGTAAGTTTTGCTGTTTTGTGATCTTGATGTCATTGGTTCGAGCCGCAGAGACAGCCTCTTGCACGAAGTGTAGAATAAGGCTGCGTAAATCAGATCGCGAAGCGATCCGACTCCTCTCCAGACCCTACACAAACGTGAGAACCTAATACACCGATAACGCCCTTTTTTGCTATTATTTCTTATATGTGAAAAGAATTACTCGCAGGACACGGTTCATTCTCAATCAAGCTTGCAAATTCATGTGATCATATATACACGCTCATAGTTCAAAGTTCTTACCAAACTAATATATGTTGCTTAACAAAACGATTATATGGTAATTACTTCTTTATTTGACACACAAATCATCGGAAAATTTCCAGTTTTATCCTATATAAATTTAATAAGACAAAATTCCAGTTGACTAACAATAAATTCAGTTAAAAATGCCTCCCGTGCATAACTCATTTGGTATTCGGATTGATATTTGCTCCAAGAAGTCAAGAGTTCGATTCTAAATACATGTACAGTGTGAGTTTTTCACTGCTTTTAAGCCGAATGCCTAGTTTGTAGTAGCACACCTTGTGTTGATCACTATGTAAGTCCTCATCCAACCTAAGAAGCCGCTGAACTCTTGATTTGTATCATTCATAATACTTCTTATGACTGGGATGGTGAAGACCTTGAGGACAAAGGTATACTTTTTTGCCCAAGAAATTCAGTTAAAAATGAATGCAATCATCATTATCACCAATACACTTGGGCGACAAAATTATGACAGCTATTATAATGTGACTCAAAGAAAATCAATGGAGGGCAACCACTATATACTCTTCAATACAAAACGTGGGGGATGAGATCTCCTCACCGCACGGCCCAGGACACGACACGTGGCAGCAGTAGGAGGCGATGAGGTTGGATGAGGGTTACCTTCACCCAGCCTCACCACCCCTCTTTTTTGCCACGTGTCGCGCGGTCACGCACGCGGTGAGGGAGGAGCGGTGAGGGGATCGTATCCCAAAACGTGGAACTTAAAGTTTGAAAAGAAAGAAAGAAACGGGAGCTCTAATGATTAGTTTGTGGTTCTTGTTACAATGGGGACAAAATGTGGACCATTAAGTTCGCAGCTGTTTACAGCTTTATCTGAATAAGTATATACTTATATACATGCATACACATACATATGCATATAAACAGGCGTATACATATGTATAGATACGTATATACATATACTTATAAAGATACGTATCTATACGTGTTTGTGTTTGTGTATCAATCAATCAATCAATCATACCTATTATATTCCAACGACAGCTAAAGCTATCTCTAGGATCTGGAGAGAGTGAGCCGCAGACAAACAATACCTCTATCACAAGGGATATAGAGTTTGCAAATATATACATCTATATGTGTGTATATATATGTGTGTGTATATGTATAAATATACATACATATATATATACATGTATATGTGTCTATGTGAATTTTTTATATTTTTACCCTATAAGTTTAACTTATTAATTTTTACTCTTTTTGGCATGTTTTTCACTATTGAAATGGGAAAAAGTAAACCTTTAAATTGTGCAAAAGGAAAAAATTAATAGTTACGTGTACACATTAAAAAATCGCAAACTTATAGGGCAAAAGTGTAATAAAATTAATAGTCATGTATACAAGATGGGGTAAAGCAAAATATAGATTTACTTTTGACTTTGAAATATGACAGAATACAGTAAAATGATTCACTAAATTGGTTGTATTTCTTATATTGTGAAGTGGCAGTTGATATAACAGTTTGACGCAAATTTTAATATGGGTTGTCGGAAAACAACATGTCTCTGTTTCTAACATAAAAGTATGGTTGCGTACATCCGACCCCTTATACTCCGCTATAGACAAGAGTTTCTAAGATGATGAGATAATGTTGTTGTTGTATGCAAGCTGGGAATTACAAATTTATAATACAATACAAATACACTTATTAGAGTTATGGACACAAACGATCATTTTATATATATATATATATATATATATATATATATATATATAGTTACAAGAACACCTCGTAGCACCTCTAGAATCATCGCTTCTACATGCTACCTTACCTATCTCCCCTCCTGCCCAAAGTTCATACATCTCCGATTACCAGTTGCAGTTACCAACATGTCCGGCGTCGTCCTTTTTCTTCTTTCTATCTTCTCCATTTTAGTGTCAGCTCAATCATCCTTCACTCAACCTTCAGATTTCGCCGCCCTCCAAGCATTCAAAGCCTCAATTAAACCCTCCTCGATCCCGCCCCATTCATGCCTCGGTTCATGGAACTTCACCGCCGGCGACCCCTGCTCTGAACCCCGGGTCACATATTTCATTTGCGGCGTATTTTGCAACGGAAACAGAGTCATTCACATCACCTTGGACCCGGCGGGTTACTCCGGCGAACTCAGCCCGTTAATTTCCTCTTTAACTCAGCTCATTAGCCTTGATATTTCAAATAACAACTTTTACGGCCCATTACCGGAGATATCTTCAATGGCTAATTTGCAGACTCTGATCCTTCGTTCCAATTCATTTTCCGGTTCAATAACACCATCTTTAACAAGTTTGAAATTGCTTGATAGGCTCGACCTTGCGTTTAATTCATTTTCCGGGTCGCTTCCGAGTTCAATTAGCTCGCTTATCAATTTAAGAAAGCTGGATTTGAGCTTCAACAAATTCACCGGCTCACTTCCGAAGCTGCCCTCGAATCTCATAACACTCGCAATCAAAGCAAATTCACTTTCTGGGCCGCTCGATAAATCATCTTTCAAGGGATTAGATCAGTTAGAAGTGGTTGAATTGAGTGGCAATTCCCTCACCGGGGCTCTAGGAGCATGGTTCTTTTTATTGCCTTCACTTCAACAAGTGGATTTAGCCAATAATAGCTTCACAAGTCTTGTGATCAGGAAGCCTGAGAATCGTGACAGCAATCTCGTGGCCGTTGATTTAGGCTACAACAAATTGGAAGGAACGGCGCCGGTGAATTTAGCTGCATATCCAGTTCTGTCGTCTCTATCGTTACGTTATAATCGCTTACGTGGACCAATTCCTTGGGAATATAGCAAGAAGGAGACATTGAAAAGGCTATATCTAGACGGGAATTTCTTGAATGGGTCGCCGCCGGCGGGGTTTTTCAACGGTGGTGCGTTGTTTTCTGGCAGCTTAGGGGACAATTGTCTACAGAATTGCCCGATTTCTTCTCAACTATGTGCGAAAGCACAGAAACCTGTTTCGATTTGCCGACAACTGTACCGTGGAAAACCGTGGTCCTAATTTCAGCCGTCAGTCAATGACTCGTTTGTCAACAAATTACTAAATTTTTTATTTTTATTTGTTTCACATTGGTATCCCAAAAATGGAGTCTTATAATACTCTATCAAGTTGTAGAATATTTTGTCCTGTTGTTAATATAATGCACTATTCTTTTCCCAGTCGTTATGTGAATTAATGAATGTGTATTGTGTCAGAAAACTCAAAACTATAGGATCTTTGTTTTGAACAATTTGTCCACAGGATATATCCCAGTTGTTTCAGATAGGGAGTTTCGAAAAGAACGTCAGGAGTTTGAATCTTGCCGAATGCAAGAATGTTTGAACTTCCTCCAAGTTAGCTGCATAGTGTGGGAGCACTATTGGCCCGTGGAATAACCTGATAGGCTGACAGGCCAGCCTGTCGGTTGTTCCTTCGGTGCGAATGAGCTCCTTGTGCTGTCCTTATCCTATGACAAACTTCTACTAGTGAGCTCTGAGAACCTGATTTACATCCTTACACACTCTGTGGTATCGGAGATAGCAGAGACCCATACTGGTTGGGATTCAAATGTGTTTTGAACAATTTGATCTATTAAAATTGATACATAGTCCACAATATAATTGTTCAGTTAGTGCCGTAAGGTGTTAGGTTATGTTTCGCAATGAATGTAACCCTCGTGTTTAATTGTCGTTGTTGAGTTTGGAACTCTGAATAGACATAAAAAAACTATGAGTTCTTTTTCGAACCAATTAAATACTTATAAAAAGTTTATGAAACGAATTGTATTTCTTTCTCCAAAACGCCATATTCGGGGCATAGCTAAATTATTAAAGAAAACCCAGTTGGCATTTGGCAGAAAAACAAGATTCCTTTTTGGACCTAACATTCTCGACTAATTAAACCTCCATTTGCTCGAATATTTGTCCCCACAAGATTCTTTAATTAAATACTCATATATTATTTTGAATGAATGAAAACACGAAAACATAGTTTATTGAAAACGCTTTTTTATAATTTATAATGTTTTAAATGAAATTTAAGTGAGGGCTGAGTTTTGCTTTGTGTTAGCCGGTTAGGGGTCTAAAGGCCGAACGGCATGTTTTCGTGTTATATGTAGAACCTTATTTAACTTTACTGCATTAACATTTGTTTTTGGTAGCCTATAAATGATTTAGTAAAATCATTTTTAAATTAAACAGAAAATGGTTTTCTTATCATAATAATTGAAAAGGTACCTCTTCAACTATTCAACATTTTTATATAATAAATACCGAGTTAAACAAAGTTATGACTTAGTTTACTAACCATGTTTAATCTTAAATCTTTTCAAATCTGCCTTAGTTATGTTATTAAATTCAATAAACTTCGAATAGCTCGTATCGATATAAAAATAGTTTAACCCCATTCTTTTTAATAATACATGGATAACATTTTATGTTTCTTGAACGTACATGAATGTAAGACAGATAGGACGGACTTTGGATCAATGGTAAGCTGATGTTTTGTGGCTTTAAGGTTATTGGTTCGAGCAGCGGAAACAACCTCTTAAACAAAAAAATATAAGATAAAGCTACGTACATCAGATCGCTGGCTTCTTCTCAAACTCTACGCAAATGCAGGAGTCTAGTGCATCGAGAACACCGTTACATGCATGTAAGACAGCTGGCCAGCTGGTATACCGTCAGATTTATCATTGTATTTGTTGCAGCCATATATTTATTGATTAAATGAGATTAAGAGTCCATGAACTTTTCCAAAAATCAAAACACCAACTACTAATGTTTGTATTCTCAAAAAAAAAAAAAAACTAATATTTGTGACAGATGGCAGTTGGAAATGATTCGTTAGACTAAATTATTTACGTGATATACATTTTTAAACAATGATTCCTACATTTCTATATTGCCCAAACAAAGATATCGTGCAGTCTCCCGGATTCTGAAGCACATGCCAAGTCCCATCTTTCTCTTTGTTTGGTGGACTTGATGAATCGAGATTCCCTAACCCCCTTCAGACCGCCCGCCACGTGGCACACAGGGGGTGGTGAGACTGGATGCGGGTGACCCCCACCTAGCTTCACCACCTCCCTATGTGCCACGTGTCACAGGGTCTTTTAACACCACCCTTGTGGCGCCCCGCTCTCGAGCCCTAGCATCGGGAACAGTGCACCCGCCGTAGCCTACTAAGAGGACTACAAAGCGTCGTTCAAACTTCTTTGTACGTCAGAACTGACGTAGATTTTTTTTTTTTTGCGGAAACGATAATTAAAGAAATAAACATCTTGATTAAATTAAATCCATCAGAATAAAATCAAGTACAAGGGTTGACGAGACCCGCTATGTCAAATATGAAATACTAAAATCAAATAATAAACTTATGTGGATGTCTGTCTGACTATCCCAAGAAACAAGCTCCCGGTCAACAAGATCCCTTCTCGAGTCCAGCTCACTCGTCCCAGCTCGCGTAATCTGTCCTACCCTCCATAATCACATATACTCGTAGTCCTGCTCACCTGTGGAGGGTTGGTGGGGGGGGTGAGTGATGGGAGTCACTCGTAGGTTACCCGTCTCTCCCGAAAAGGGACTGTCACATACTGAGTCGGGTAACACATAAAGCACATAAAGCATGGTACATGTAAATAAAGCAATGAAGCATAAACCAATAAATAATAAAGCAAATAAATCATAAATAAGGAAACAACACATATCCGACCCGATCCGTATCCCAAAACATAACGCTGAAACAACTTAATAACAAGACAAATAATCACAACAATAATAAATGCAATACGCAAGTTCATGATGCATGCACTTCTATGTCAGTGTCACACGCAGTCATTTAATATCACACGCTATGCTCATTCTTTTCCATGTTATGCTATGCATGTCCCGGGTCCTATCGGGTGAAGGTAACCATTATTACCAACACCCATCACACGCCTCGTCAGGCCACACGGCTCATAGGCCAAATGCAATGCTCGTGCCATGAATGCATCACACTTGCACACTTCCGTTTGTCCTATGTTGCATGCTCCGTTCTATGTTGCGTATTACCTATATTGCGTAGTTACCCTATGTTGCGTGGGGTTCATTACCGTATTTTATCTTCTACCGTTATTTTATCTTTCTAGACTTTATTTTAGGTTTCTACACTTTATTTTATTTTTCTTAGGCTTTCAAGCACTTTATTCTTTTATTTATTTATTTTTATCTTGTCCTACTACTTTTTTTTTCTTGCTTTAATTTCATTTTCTTCTCTCTCCTTTTCCTCTCTCTTTTTTTTTTCCTTTTATTTTTGTTCATTTTAATTTATGTCATAATTTTCTAAATTTATTAATTTCCGTATTTACTAAATATAACAAAACTCCTCTGTTTGTTATGTTGCACGTGTACTTATTTTCAAAGTGATAAATTTAGCATTAGATAATAGTTTCATTCACCGAAACTTTTCCCTAGGACCAAATGGAACTGTCGTAGTTTCATTTTTTTCTTTTTTTTTTCTTTTTGGTATTTTATGGTGCTGTCAAGACACGATACCAAAAACTTCAAGACTATTATATACAAGGAAGATCATATTAATGCATGATCTTATGGTATTAAGCAAAAATGGTATTGACAAAAAAAAAGGTACGGACGCTGTAGAATTTCTCTAATATTTCAACCTACTATTTTTCATACAAATCGTCATCATCTTAGCTTTAATAATGTGTTATTGAATTAAACAAAATTATATTTCGTGAGTAGACATATATGAAGACTCCAGGAAGCGTATAAATGTATTGTAACATTGATTCTTCATCCCTATTTGACTTTTAACATGTGAAAAGAGAAAATTATTTTAATATAATTCTTTAATTTATTAAATTTTAATTTTCTTTCAAAAATCCATAACTTTTTCGTTTTAACTCGAATTTACCCCAAATCAATTCTATTGGACTCCATTTCACGCCTTCTTCGTAACGCCTATCGACACGTCGGCACGTGTACTGCATGCGCCGCTCAGGGGCGCGTGTGGGCCGCCGCGCGTGTGCTACACGCGCCGCCTCCAGACGCGTTTTTCGACGAACTGAATTCAATCCATCCTAGTTCCATGCTATGTGATCTATATATAAGGCTAATCACACAATTCCATACCAAAACATACAGAATTAAGGATAAAACATATAAAAGATAATCATACAACGATAACTAAATAATCCCAATACAGAATGCGAGGGAATCCAAAGCAATCCGACAGAGGGGAGGGTAACCTACCTCTTAGTAGAAGAATTCTCTACACGCAGTGGTTGGGTTTGGCATGGGTTGGCTAGCTTCCCTTCCTTTTCTTCCCTCTTTCTCCCTCTCTTTTCTCTTTCCTTCCCCCTGCTCTCTATCTCTGCCGCCGTTCCCCATCTTTCACCCCTTCTCTTTTTTTTTTTATTTTCTTGCTATGATTGCTGCCTCTTTTTTTTTTTGAGGGAGGGATTATGGAATTGGGGTTTTAATTTGGTAGGAGGGCGAAACTTTAGGGGTTAGGGGGAGGGATTTTGGGCCATCATGGTGGTAGTGGGGCGGAAATTAAGGGGAGGGGTTTATGGGTAGTTGATGATAGGTTTTTTTTTTCAAATTCAAATGTTAAATGTAATTTAATTTAATTAATTTTATTTTTTTTTTCTTAAAACATACGGTTACAACATCCTACCCCCCTTACAAAAAGTTTCGTCCTCGAAATTTGCGTACTATGTAGTTCAACGACTTAATATCATTCTACTCATTCCATTGGTCTAAACACCAGTCATTCTAAACATCCATTGCATATTCCGACATGCCGACCTCTATACCTTCTCGACATAGGACGAAGGCCTCAAAATAATTACTTGTATATAATGTAATCTCTAAACTCATTGTTCTTCGCTCGATAGATTGTAACATATTCTTATATATATATATATATATATATATATATATATATATATATGTATGTGTGTGTGTGTATATATGTATATTTGTATATAGTACTCGAATCGACCTTAAAAGTATTGTCACCATTCTAATGGTTCTACAATCCAATCATCGGTTTATAACTTTCTTATATCAATCATCAGCAACTCTCGTAAATCAGTTCTTAAGTGTACTACAACCTTTAACTTAACCCCTTATCCACAAGACTCATCTCTTGAATCATATGTATTTTTAGAATACGTTATAGTACGATTCAATTTAGTTACACTAGCGTCCCGCAAGATGATCTAGTTCTTATAGGCCTCAATTCTTAACTTGTTTCTCTATAATTAGTATATACACACATCTACTCATACCCTTTAGCGTGTGTCATTTAACTTATCGCAGTCTACCATTTAAGATTCTTAAGCTCATTATGTATGATTCATTCCCCCAGATAATTAACCCAACTAATATTTCGTACGTACGCCAATATGTTGCTTGTTACACACAACTAAGTCCTCAAAACCAATAATTACATACTTGCGAACTAATTCTATGATCATACCCTTACTTATTTGAAATTATCATCAGCCTAATATACGAAATATGTGTTCGACATGCTTTTCTTCTAATAAAACATGACCTACGTGGATATAATTTGAACTATGATCTTAATTGTTTTAAAATAATATCATTCCTCTTTTATTTTATTATTGTTTCTTTTTCACAAGATTCGAGATAATATAATCGTTTTTTTTTGCAAAGCAGAGTTTCAAATGACCTCTTATAAAAAATGATAATATAACTTGTTGGCAAACTGTTTCGATGAAATGACGTTATATCAGTTGAAAACTTAGTAATGTAACATTTTATAAAACGATTCGTAATATGGTAACTTTCGCATTCAAAAAGACAATATATATAGTTTGAAAGCTACTTTTTGGCTTCGCAAAAGTTAAATAAGTTTATCGCAAGCAGGTGGATACTTCGGAAACACTTTCATAAATAAATTGCTTGCGATATCGATAGTCGTCAATTAATTTTAGATTAAAAAAATAGAAATTTAAAATATTGTGTGAGAAATATATATGTAAACACATTTTTTTTAAGAACATGAATATTTTAAAAGTTTTTTTTCTATTTAAGGTCATCAAATATTTAAAAATTTGGTTATGATTATATACAAGTACGGAAATGAATTTACCTTGTAAAGGTTGATAGGTTATAAAAAAATATAGCCTCAATAAGGTATTTTCGATGACAAACATTTTTTTAAGTACTTGTTAAAATATGGTTATACATTAGTGTACGTGCTTATATAAAATATTTATCTGTTTGAAAAATATATCAATCCACTATTTCGTATATTTCTATAGTCACCTTCTTTTTCGGATAAGGTCTCCTATGTACAGTTTCTTATAAGTCTAACGTTTGTCTACTCATGATAAAAAAATTTTCTAAATTAAACTGGTCCAATCCTAGCATGGCACACTAATTATTGATCGTGTGTTCTAATTCACCACGCTTCCGCGCGCCCACTGATCCACTATACCTCATTACTTGGTTATTTGAACCATTAATTTTATACTAGTTCATAAAAGCAACCTTTACTTGTTCATGTCCGATCTATTTTAGTTTAAGCCTACTAAATTCAAGTCAAGTACTTCGATGTTTCTCTACATCAACACTTAACTAAAAATTTGTAACAGTTCATTGTGCCCCTGTACTTGTTATAGCCGGTTTGTGTCTTTTGCTACCGATCAATATCTCTAAATAGAATAATATCGTCGTCCTACTTAATAGCTCTAAATTTCAACATCTTAACTTCAGACTATAAATTTCTTGCGTATGATTCTCTTACTAAACGTTACTGATTATAATGCTTATGACTCATTACTTAGTTTCTATTATTTTTTTTTTCAATTCATCTCTTAATATCTATCATGCTATAATAATTCATTTCTTAATAGTTATTGTCTCGGCTTAGACCCAAGTCCGCTCTGATGCTACCGTCCAAGTAGAGATATGGCTCCGTTTTACTTCACCAGAATGGTATCGAGTTCCATGTTGTTGTTGCGGTGAAGCAGCTCGAGTTACTGTCTGACCTATTAATATGTCACTAGCGTTTGCAGTAGAGAGTTCTGGTCAACATCTTAATTCATTCAAATTAATTATATAATATTCAATTAGGGTTACTAATATCGCAGCTTAAAGAGTTATGATCACTTAGTTAAGGTAGAGTTGTATGGAATACCTAGGTATACGTGTTTCGTAACCGATCATCTCTTTATGTCTAAGGTCATAACTTACTTTTAGGATTGTTCCTAGTATCATCATTTCGTAAGTCTAAGATCATGTCTTATTTCTTAAATCATGCTTACTGTATAATCAACGCTTATAACTACCTTCAGTACTCATGTCCAAGGTCGACTCTTAATCGGAATCGTTAATTATTTTTTAAGATTGTGACTTATGTTCTGGATCATCGCTTATATCTGAGAGCGGTACCTAAGTTCTTGATCATTGCTTATATTAAAATCATCACTTATGTCTAAGATTGTTACTTAAAAGCAAAATCGAAACTTAATTTCTAATATCATGGCCTAAATATACATTTCTGCCGTGTATCTAAAGCCATTCTTTGAAGGTCGTACTCTTGGCACGTAATACCTCTTGAACTCCTTTCGAAAGTAGATCCAAGTGAGCGGCGGTGTTAGTTGTGTTGCGCCACCACTCCTTTGCATCTCCTTGTCAAAGAATCTCCGGTCCGAGTGCGATGGTGGAAGCGGTGTCTGCTAGTTCAGTAGCTTGTGCTACTGCGTTAAGGTGTTGGTCACGGTGACCATGACATCCTCAAGTGCTTGAGGATGATCTATTGATTCTGGTGGTTCTCCCTACCATTTCCTATATTAGCGGCTTGTTCACTTCTTGCCAGTATTTTTGTAGAATTTAGAACGGTCGAAAATAAATTTATTTGAGTACAAGCTAAGTTAGGAGGGTATTTTGGGAATTTCGAACAGCTTAGGGGTTGCATGCAAATGTTCAGGGGTAGTTTGGGAAATTATGTCGTTTACAAAATTCCTGCTAAAGTTTAAGGGTAGAATGGTAATTAAGTAAGAAAACAATCGCTCACTCTCATACCTCTTAACCCGATCACAACTTAAGTCTACGATCATCACTTAACCCTATTTTGTTGCTTAAGGGTAAAATCGTCACTTTAAGGGAAAAAATCGTAGCTTAAGTCTAAGTGATCTAGTTAATCCTACGTTTCCGAGGCGGATCTAAAGCCTCGGCTCTGATACCACCTGTGGCGCCCCGCTCTCGAGCCCTAGCATCGGGAACAGTGCACCCGCCGTAGCCTACTAAGAGGACTACAAAGCGTCGTTCAAACTTCTTTGTACGTCAGAACTGACGTAGATTTTTTTTTTGCGGAAACGATAATTAAAGAAATAAACATCTTGATTAAATTAAATCCATCAGAATAAAATCAAGTACAAGGGTTGACGAGACCCGCTATGTCAAATATGAAATACTAAAATCAAATAATAAACTTATGTGGATGTCTGTCTGACTATCCCAAGAAACAAGCTCCCGGTCAACAAGATCCCTTCTCGAGTCCAGCTCACTCGTCCCAGCTCGCGTAATCTGTCCTACCCTCCATAATCACATATACTCGTAGTCCTGCTCACCTGTGGAGGGTTGGTGGGGGGTGAGTGATGGGAGTCACTCGTAGGTTACCCGTCTCTCCCGAAAAGGGACTGTCACATACTGAGTCGGGTAACACATAAAGCACATAAAGCATGGTACATGTAAATAAAGCAATGAAGCATAAACCAATAAATAATAAAGCAAATAAATCATAAATAAGGAAACAACACATATCCGACCCGATCCGTATCCCAAAACATAACGCTGAAACAACTTAATAACAAGACAAATAATCACAACAATAATAAATGCAATACGCAAGTTCATGATGCATGCACTTCTATGTCAGTGTCACACGCAGTCATTTAATATCACACGCTATGCTCATTCTTTTCCATGTTATGCTATGCATGTCCCGGGTCCTATCGGGTGAAGGTAACCATTATTACCAACACCCATCACACGCCTCGTCAGGCCACACGGCTCATAGGCCAAATGCAATGCTCGTGCCATGAATGCATCACACTTGCACACTTCCGTTTGTCCTATGTTGCATGCTCCGTTCTATGTTGCGTATTACCTATATTGCGTAGTTACCCTATGTTGCGTGGGGTTCATTACCGTATTTTATCTTCTACCGTTATTTTATCTTTCTAGACTTTATTTTAGGTTTCTACACTTTATTTTATTTTTCTTAGGCTTTCAAGCACTTTATTCTTTTATTTATTTATTTTTATCTTGTCCTACTACTTTTTTTTTCTTGCTTTAATTTCATTTTCTTCTCTCTCCTTTTCCTCTCTCTTTTTTTTTTCCTTTTATTTTTGTTCATTTTAATTTATGTCATAATTTTCTAAATTTATTAATTTCCGTATTTACTAAATATAACAAAACTCCTCTGTTTGTTATGTTGCACGTGTACTTATTTTCAAAGTGATAAATTTAGCATTAGATAATAGTTTCATTCACCGAAACTTTTCCCTAGGACCAAATGGAACTGTCGTAGTTTCATTTTTTTCTTTTTTTTTTCTTTTTGGTATTTTATGGTGCTGTCAAGACACGATACCAAAAACTTCAAGACTATTATATACAAGGAAGATCATATTAATGCATGATCTTATGGTATTAAGCAAAAATGGTATTGACAAAAAAAAAGGTACGGACGCTGTAGAATTTCTCTAATATTTCAACCTACTATTTTTCATACAAATCGTCATCATCTTAGCTTTAATAATGTGTTATTGAATTAAACAAAATTATATTTCGTGAGTAGACATATATGAAGACTCCAGGAAGCGTATAAATGTATTGTAACATTGATTCTTCATCCCTATTTGACTTTTAACATGTGAAAAGAGAAAATTATTTTAATATAATTCTTTAATTTATTAAATTTTAATTTTCTTTCAAAAATCCATAACTTTTTCGTTTTAACTCGAATTTACCCCAAATCAATTCTATTGGACTCCATTTCACGCCTTCTTCGTAACGCCTATCGACACGTCGGCACGTGTACTGCATGCGCCGCTCAGGGGCGCGTGTGGGCCGCCGCGCGTGTGCTACACGCGCCGCCTCCAGACGCGTTTTTCGACGAACTGAATTCAATCCATCCTAGTTCCATGCTATGTGATCTATATATAAGGCTAATCACACAATTCCATACCAAAACATACAGAATTAAGGATAAAACATATAAAAGATAATCATACAACGATAACTAAATAATCCCAATACAGAATGCGAGGGAATCCAAAGCAATCCGACAGAGGGGAGGGTAACCTACCTCTTAGTAGAAGAATTCTCTACACGCAGTGGTTGGGTTTGGCATGGGTTGGCTAGCTTCCCTTCCTTTTCTTCCCTCTTTCTCCCTCTCTTTTCTCTTTCCTTCCCCCTGCTCTCTATCTCTGCCGCCGTTCCCCATCTTTCACCCCTTCTCTTTTTTTTTTTATTTTCTTGCTATGATTGCTGCCTCTTTTTTTTTTTGAGGGAGGGATTATGGAATTGGGGTTTTAATTTGGTAGGAGGGCGAAACTTTAGGGGTTAGGGGGAGGGATTTTGGGCCATCATGGTGGTAGTGGGGCGGAAATTAAGGGGAGGGGTTTATGGGTAGTTGATGATAGGTTTTTTTTTTCAAATTCAAATGTTAAATGTAATTTAATTTAATTAATTTTATTTTTTTTTTCTTAAAACATACGGTTACAACAACCCTTAAAGGAGGGTCAGGCGATTCCAACTCGGACTTGATGTTTTGATGCTTGTTAGTCATATTAACTTGAATAATATTATTATATAATAAAATTAACTGCAAAAGCAAAACATTATAACTATATGAAATAATAGTCAAAAGAACAACGGAGACGCACAGTGTAGTGAGAATTACATGGATTAAGTTGTTAAGTCATACTATGAGTTATGGAAGACAGTAATCGACACTAGAATAAGAGAAGTAACTCAGGTTACGATGAACCAATTTGGTTTTATGCCATGAAGGTCAACTACGGACGCAATACACATCCTAATGAGATTGATGGAGAAGTATAGGGAGAAGAAACATGATCTACATATGGTTTTCATCGATCTTGAAAAGACGTATGATAGTGAGATAGTCTGGATGCAAGATAGGTTCCTATGAAGTATTTAGATATAATTAAGGATAGGTATGCTAGGACGAAAATAACAATTCGTACACTTGTGGGGAATATGGACTTCTTCATGGTGGAGGTAGACCTCCATCAGATGTCTGTGTTGAGCCCACTTCTTTTCACAATTATCCTTGACGAGTTGTCAAAGCCGATCCAGGAGTCAGTTCCATGGTTTATACTTTTTGCTGACGATATTGTATTAGTCGCAGAGAGTATGCATACCATGAGTATGAGACTAGATCAGAGATGTTTTAGAGAGAACAGACTTAAGGATTAGTCGTTCTAAGACCGAGTATCTGCACTGCGACTTCAGCGACGCAGCTGACGGTGAGAATAGACAGCTCATCATCGAGGGTCAAATGGTACCACATGTAAATAAGTTCAAGTATCTATGATCATTTGTACAATAGGATGGGGACATAAATAATGATATAGCACACCAAGTTCAGGCAAGTTGTTGTAGATGGAGGGCGGTCTCAGGGGTGCTGTGTGACAATAATTTTCCAACCAAATTAAAGAATAAATTTTATAAGATGACAGTGAGGCCGGCAATGTTATATAGAACAGATTGCTGGGCCATCAAGAGGACACAGTCACAGAATATAGAAGTGGCAGAGATGAGGATGCTGAGGTGGATGTGTGGACTACAAGGCTAGACCGGATCAAAAATGAGGTGTTTCAGAAAAGATTACGGGTGGCTAGTATAGCAGATAAGATAAAGGAAGAGAGGCTGAGATGTTTTAGGCATGTCAAGAGTAGACAGATAACAACGTCTGTCAGAGAAGTTGAAAGCCTCATTGGAGAAGGGAAGAGGAGTAAAGACAGGCCCAAACTGACTTAGGATGAGTAGATTAGGCATGAACTACTAGATTTGCACCTCTCTGAGGACATGGTCCAGGATAGGAGTTCACGGAGCCAGAGGATTAAGGTTAACGAGGTTTAAACAGGATATAAGGGCACCTTAAGTATATTTAGGGACTTGGATACCATTTATACTTTATGTTGACTTTGCACTTTTTTTTGTTTGTCCCTGTCTTTGTCTTGCATTATATGTGTATATACATGTTTATGACTATTTTAATAACAAAAACTACACATTTGTGTTTATTGAATTCCCTCACTAGTACACTAGCACATCATATCCATATTATTGTGTCATTTTTGCAGGTACATGTAGAGTCAGAGGTCTCACTGGAATCAAACTCTTTATCATTTGGGATAGATGTATTGTTTGACTGCCGCTCACCCTTTCCAGACCCTAACGATAATTTTTACTGCCGTTGAGATATACTGGTGATGATTGATTGATTGAAAATGTACGACTATAGGGTTGTAGTACATAGACACGTGTGTGTATATACATACACATATACACACACATATATATACACATATATCTTTATCTTCCACACACATACACACACATATCTTTATATTCCAGGTATCCAAAAATAATTTGATAGTTGAATTGACACACAACGTTAAAACATAGGATACATTATTAAATACAATGTTTTCAAAGTATTTTCTTAATATTAATATTCTAACATTTTATAAAAGCATTTTTTCTGTCTTCCGGATTAATTACAATTATAATTTTAACGGTATTATGAGAAACTTGAATATTAATGCATTTCAGAGTCCGACTCACCGAAAGAACCAAGCGCGGAAATGAGCCAAGTCATCCATTTGGATCGGGTTCTTTGAGCCTGGCCTTCCACCCAAGTCGAATAGCCACAGACTTGACCTAATCTTCGGCTTCAGGGCAGTTCCGAACGAGCCGAACATCGTGTTGTTCAAATTTGGTTCATTTAACTTAATAAACGAGTCGAGCTTGCTTGTTTTTTTAAATAAACATATTTAATTGTTCAAGTTTGGTTCGTTTAACTAACGAACAACATTAACGAGCCGAACACATTAAACAAACGGTCTCACTACTGGGTTCGAACAGAAAAAAATGGTTCAAGCTTGGTTCATTAACCCTTAGCCGAGCCGATCCCGAACCGAGCTTGTGCCAAACAAACCGAACATACTGAACGGCTCGGTTCATTTACAAGCCTAGATTCAGATAAATAAATAATGGGTTACTAAGATAACAATTAGTTCTTCAAAATCAATTCTGTTTTAGACGAACAATTCGCTTGGTTTGTCTTAAAACATCTGAAATGCAATGAGT
This sequence comes from Eustoma russellianum, assembly GCA_036186865.1. Lineage (NCBI taxonomy): Eukaryota > Viridiplantae > Streptophyta > Magnoliopsida > Gentianales > Gentianaceae > Eustoma > Eustoma russellianum. The sequence continues at coordinate 1,144,197 of AP025073.1, forward strand.
CATCGGAGAAAATACGTGTTCGACTTCAAACAGATGGTGAGTTTCTTGCAAGATAGAAACAAAACTCAAGAACATGGCATTGCCAAGAACAACATTTGGAATATGGGTTGCCACAAATTAACATTTCACACTGCCTAGTTCCGGTAACTCTCACAACACATCAGAAAGAAATCTCCAGAAATTCCCACTTCTCGCACTAAACTCTCAAAGACAAGGTTATGCAGCTTTGGCAGCTGGAATGGTTTCTGATGGTGGCAATGTGACAGAACGCAACAGCTCCAGTGAGATCACTAAACCCAGAAAATGTGAAACGATAGTATTTGCTGATGACTGCATCAACAGAAAGTGGACATCAAATTCGAGATAACTTTGCTATATGATTTATGAAGTAACAGTATTATCTAGCAAATAAGTTTATAGCACGAGATCCAGAACAAGATTAAATTTACTACGACTCACCACCACCACAAAAGATAGCTACCAAGAGGATGAAAAGAGAATGGAAGGAGAAGAGATAAGGAAAGAAGGGGAAGAGGGTGGGAGTGAGGGAGGCGCGGTGGGAGTAGGGTGGGGGTTGCTCTATGCCCATTACAACGGTTTAACAGACTACAAAAGCAGACAGAATAAATGCAATACCTGTACCAAGAACACATCGAGTGCAAGAACAGGGCTACTTCCAGGTGCTACACCCTGATAGTAGGGATTGGCTGAGGTAGTGAGAGCCTTAGCCACCAGCAAACCTACAGTAGCCTGCAGTCCAAGTATAGCAGCACCCATGCCCAGAAGATTCACAATTATCCCGTTTTTCAAGCTTCTCACAACATCAGCACGTGGAGGAGCCTGCAATCATGGTTATTTATATACGCAAACAACAAGGATAAACATTTATTCTCTCCGCTATAGGAAACATAACTGACTTAGTTCATCTATAAAACCAGGCAGATAACGACAATCAGGAGGGGAAAACTGCTGTAACAAGTGTGAATGCTACTGTAATCATCATGCTAAAACTAAGTATAAGAAGGAAATAGATGTCAAATACCAAAAACATAAAATAATTAGCACCTCAAATCCTGTAAGATAGCCAGAAATCTAAAATTTTATAATAGGCGAGGTTAGTATCTTATTGCAAGCATTTGACACCGTAAAAGAATGAAGCACAGGAAGCACAGGAAGCACATTGCAAAGCAACAAGCTAATGAGAAGCATGTAAATGGACTAATAGTTTGTAAGTACAAATAATATGTGTTATCTAATGACCCATCTCACAGTGTCAAGCTGTTACCTGAGTCGGGACGAATCCAGTAACTGTTATATGCTTAGTTATTAGAGGCACAGTAACACCCTTCTCAAACAAGAACTTTTCCAGTTTGTCCATTAGATGTGGGATACATTTTTTTCTTCCTTGTTAGGGACATAGTGGCAAGGAGTCCAATTGAAGTCACGAACATGTCAAAGCTGTGTGAGAGCTAGAAGTGTCTTGTAAAGGTCTGAGGTGGCTCTCTACTTAATAGACTTAGGGACGTTTAGGTTGAAATTAGGTATTGGTATCGGAATAGGTGCAGCGGCGAGTGGCAGCATGGCGGCGAGGTGGCAACGGCGGGGTGGTGGGCAGCGGAGGGATGGCGGGGTTGCGACGCAGTGGCAGCAGGGTGGTGACGGGTGGCGGGATGGGTGGCGTGGCTGCGACGCAGTGGCAGCAGGGTGGCAACGGACGGCGGGAGGGGTGATGGGGTAATGGCACAGTAGCGGCGGGTGGTGCCGCGGTGGTGGCATGCTGTGGCACGGTAGAATTGATGAATGGGTTTTGATAGCCGAGTGAATTTTGATACCTAAATACCCTTCAAATAAAAACAAAGAATGAGTATCATTTTTTTGATACCCATTCCTTGATTCCGAAATCCACCAACCAAACGCCCCCTTAGTCTTACAAGCCCTACAAGTTGTTCTTGCCATGTAAAATCTAGTCCCAAAAATTCAAGAGGCTCCATGGTGTAGCACTTGCCCAAAGAACATTTAGCTGCCCACCTCCAACTAATTCCGTCTTAAATACAAGAGGCTACTTTAGTTACAATGTGGCTTTCATCCTCCCTCCCCTAAGATAATTAATCCATGTTCTCCAAAGAATTGTAATCCCACTCTTATATTAGAGAACTTTTATGTTTGTCCAGTGAATGTATATTACAAATTTTTGCCAGAGCCCATAAGAGTGAATTGAAGAAAAAACTAAATATAGTCAATCCAAATGTGCTAAACTATATTCCTAGGGAATAAGACATGCTAAACTTTAAAGAAGGCAAAAATCATACTTGTTTGTGTCTCCTATCCCAACAAAGGATGCTTTATACTACTTCAGAATGTAGCACGCAACATCGTTTCTGACTTCATGAGGAACATAACACCCATCCTAGCAAAAAGGTGGAAAAATAATACTAACTGCCTGTCATTAAAGTTATTCCAGATTCCAAATCATTTAAGGTAATCAACCAAGTTCAGATTATTGGTTAGCAGTTTGAACCTATCATAATATTAAATAAATAAGATAATTACCGTGAACAGATAAAAATAAAGGTAGCAGTAACATTGTATACCACTAACTCCCCTAAAAGAAGCCAACTTAAATTGACAACTAAAATTAGAAAATTCTGAATAAATCGCAACATTTCGTGAATGATTGCTTATCACCTTTGAAGGATCATTGGCGGTCCTTTTAAGTTTATCAGATAGACGAAGGTATCCGAAAGCCCAAAAAACAGAAATAAATGCAGCTGCAATTCCTCCAGCAGTCGCGTAAAATGTGGCCGGTGATGTGATCTTCCCCGTTATAACCACAGAAAACGAAAGAATCACGGCTGCAACCAATGTGCAAACAAGCTGGCCCCAAAACGCAAAACTCCCCAACCTCTTGAAGTATCTTGAGGTGCTTTCTAATCTCTTTGCAACCTAAAGTACAAATCATTATCATCCATAGACAGAAAAAAAACCATAGCAATTTAACCCCGTATTCTATCTAATTTATTGAATAAGTATAGAACAAAATTTATTTACAATGAATCATCAGTGTTATCAACGTCAATTGTCAGTTGACTTAAAAAACCCTAAAAACCCGTAGCTTATGAAGGGGCTCACCTGAGAAAGTTTTGCCTTTTCAGATTCGTCGTTAGACGATGAATAAGATGTGGACGCTGACGCAGAGGGGACGGTTCTATTTGTTTTTGCGCTGAAAATGATATGATAGAAGGGTGGAAATTGGTTCAATTTGGGAAGGGGGGCATGAAATGATGGTGTTCGAGATAATGGAGAAGATGAATGTGTAAGAGGACGGCAGAGCTGGAGGAGGTAGGGTGGTGATGATCTTAAAGACGAGTCTAAAAGCGGCAGCGCTTGACGTCCGACACCAGATTGAGGTCCGGCGAAGAGAAGGGTTTGCATTGCTCGCCGGCGGAACAGCTAAACCGCCGTCTCGGATGTGTACCGGCGATATTTGAATAAGGAGTAAGGAGCAAGGAGTAAGGAGAACGTCTGAAAGTTTAGGTGGATGAAGGGTTCAGATCCCATCAATGCAACTCCTTCACCCTTCTGCTGTCATGTCACTTGATAAACCATAACCAGATCGTCAGCTAGTCAAAAACAGTCAACGGTTTTATCCCAAAAACCCAGTATGTTAAAGCACTGCAGTTCAGCGGCTTGGTACCTAAGGATGGTTGTCCGGCCTCAGCAGCACCTCAGTAGGGCAGCACGGCGTCCTTATAACACCGAAGAATCCATCAAGGTTTGCACCTCGTCATTAACTTCAGCATATGTTCAAATGCTGCACTCCGGACTATTTCATTTAAAGCCAAGCCGTACACTTCAGCAAAGCTCAGCTGCGTACCTCGGCAAAATGAACCCATTACGATACTACTTCGAAGGACCCTCAAACGGAAATACTTCTCCAATATATCGACTACGGCAATTCAGCATTCCTGAACACGCCAAGGTCACAACGGTCGACCTACTAAGTCACATCAGCTGGGCTACTAAGTCACATCAGCAGACCTACGACGTCCTAGGCTCTCTGCCCTAAACGAAGCTTCTTCCCCAAGCTATCACCAGAGTTTTTGGGATGAGAAAGAAATCTATAAAGGTAAGGAGATCAAGGCAAAGAAGGAGGGACGGAACAACATACACATACCCCTTGCTCCTCGGCAAACACTGTGAGAATTTCTCAACTTATCCCTTCATATTATAATCTCATTGAAATATGACCCAAACTGACTTGAGCGTCGGAGGGTTTTTCCTGGGGCCAACCCCTCGGGACCTCTGACCTGTGCTACACTGTGCAGGATATTTGGCGTTATTCCAGCTACACATTATCAATCTCAGCAGACGAATTCTTTGTTCCAGCTGACGAAGTTAAATCGAGGTCATCTTGACCCTTGGTGAAGATCAGACTTCATCATTTGGTGCTAGAGGAAGGGCGAATAAGTCCCTTAACCCAGAAAACAGCCACTCAAAACTTTCTTTAACGATTGTTCGGAGACCTTTCTAACCATCTTAAGAAGCTATTGAGAGAAAGATGAGTAACAGAGATGGTCAAGGGACCAAGCAACCCCTGACATCTGGAAGGAGTCAAAAACCTTCTCAACAACAAGCCGATCAATGCTCTACAGGGCCAGGAGAATCTTCATCTCCCATAGCTTTTACGTATGAAGAGCACAGGCGAGCCATTCGCTATGTGGCTCAAAACCCAGAGGTCTTCCAAGCTGTAGTAAGGAAGATAAAGGGGAAGGCCTCTACAACAAATTCCAGTGGGTTCCATTTCGGTAATTCTCACCCACTGGAACATCTGGAGTATTCTCCCACTCGGCCTGGTTATTCCCCCAGACGTCGGGCCGAGTTTATGGCTGAGGCGAGACGTCCAAAACAAAAGTCTAGCCGCCAGAGCTTAAGTTATACACAAAAAGCCTCCTTGCCATTTAAACGTGGCAAAAAAGTTAATAATAAAGGCAAGGGACCGTTGCAGAATAGGTGTTCTGTCAAGATTCGGTTGGGAGGCCGAGGAGAGGAAAGGAATTCTCTGCTAGCTTCTAAAGCTCATATCCTTTCCTATATGAGGAAAAAATCTCTGGCAAAAGAACCCCAACCCCTCGCTGGACCAATCCGAAAAAGAAACCATCAACTGTACTGCCTCTATCATCATGATATTGGTCATGATACAGAAGATTGTAGACAGCTCGGGCAAGAGATTGGACGTCTTATTGAGCTGGGTCACCTACAACGCTTCTATAATCCCAGGTCTAGGCTTCACAACAGGCTAGACTTTGGTAAACCCCCTCCAACGGAATGGTGCAGGCCCGGGGATCACCAGGGTTATCTAGGAGATACAGACTCGGATTTCGATGAAGGAGGAACCCGGATTTCTGAGCATATAAGGCTGACCTAATGACCGTCTTGAATCACGGTCAGTTTTTCTTCTTGTCTTCATCTGAAATCTCCCGGTCCTATATTAACAGGGGACCAGTCTTTTATATTTAACTGGAAATTCTTATATGGCATTCTGCCGGGATAGTTAAGTCACCTTATGGTGCACGGAGCAATAATTTATGCCTATCTCCCACCTACAACGAAAGTGGAGGCATATATATATTCTTACCCAGCAGGTCTGGAAGGTTGAGCAGGTCTCAACATCATCTTACCCAGCAGGTCTGGAAGGCTGAGCAGGTCTCAGCAAGATGGGACAGGTTTCCCGATATTCTTACCCAGCAGGTCTGGAAGGTTGAGCAGGTCTCAACATCATCTTACCCAGCAGGTCTGGAAGGCTGAGCAGGTCTCAGCAAGATGGGACAGGTTTCCCGATATTCTTACCCAACAGGTCTGGAAGGCTGAGCAGGTCTCAGCAAGATGGGACAGGTTTCCCGATATTCTTACGCAGCAGGTCTGGAAGGTTGAGCAGGTCTCAACATCATCTTACCCAGCAGGTCTCAGCAAGATGGGACAGGTTTCCCGATATTCTTACGCAGCAGGTCTGGAAGGCTGAGCAGGTCTCAGCAAGATGGGACAGGTTTTCCGATATTCTTACCCAGCAGGTCTGGAAGGTTGAGCAAGTCTCAACATCATCTTACCCAGCAGGTCTGGAAGGCTGAGCAGGTCTCAGCAAGATGGGACAGGTTTCCCGATATTCTTACCCAGCAGGTCTGGAAGGCTGAGCAGGTCTCAGCAAGATGGGACAGGTTTCCTGATATTCTTCCCCAGCAGGTCTGGGTGTCTGAGCAGGACTCAGCGGAACAAAACAAGTTCCCTACATCTTCCCCAACAGGTCTGGGTGGCTGAGCAGGACTCAGCGGAACAAAACAAAGTTCCCTACATCTTCCCCAGCAGGTCTGGGTGGCTGAGCAGGACTCAGCGGAACAAAACAAAGTTCCTTACATCTTCCCCAACAGGTCTGGATGGCTGGGCAGGACTCAGCGGAACAAAACAAGTTCCCTACATCTTCCCCAGCAGGTCTGGGTGGCTGAGCAAGACTCAGCGGAACAAAACAAAGTTCCCTACATCTTCCCCAGCAAGTCTGGGTGGCTGAGCAGGACTCAGCGGAATAAAACAAGTTCCCTACATCTTCCCCAGCAGGTCTGGGTGGCTGAGCAGGACTCAGCGGAACAAAACAAGTTCCCTACATCTTCCCCAGCAGGTCTGGGTGGCTGAGCAGGACTCAGCGGAACAAAACAAGTTCCCTACATCTTCCCCAGCAGGCCTGGGTGGCTGAGCAGGACTCAGCGGAACAGAACAAGTTCCCTACATTTATTTCCCAGCAGGTCTGGGTGGCTGAGCAGGACTCAGCGGAACAAAACAAGTTCCCTATATTACCACCTCGGCAGAGTAAAAAAGTTCGGCATAAGTTTTTCAACTTAGCAAAACTGGTAAGCCAAACATAAGAGCAGAAGCTTGATGCTTTAAAAAGATACACCTATGGCGAAGACAAACATTTGCAAAAAGCAAATAAGGGGTAAACACTTGTCATCTATGAACAAAGAGCAAGTTGAAAGTCAGAGTAAAGTCTGGACAAAATAGACTTTCATTACTTTCATGAACTGATTACCAGGAAAATGGAAAAGCTAGAAAGCAAGGTTTGGAAAAAAGAATTTTTCATTAGGAATAAAGCCTATTACAAATACGATCGTTTGCAGAATCCTAGCCTATTCTACAACTTCTCCCTCCCTGAGATCAGCTCCGCTTTGAAATCGATCTAGCTGGTCCTCGAGCAAAGTTCCGGCATCAGGGTTGTACATCTTGACAATTCGGGGATGCTTTTTGTCCAGACTGGGGCAGATTTCGGAGCAGCATCAATTGCCCAAGTTTGCCCCACAGCAATGACCGAGCCCTGAATCTTAAGAAAATTCCCAGTAAACAGTTCGGATTGTGTGAACTCAGCAATCGCTCTTTTCTTTATCTCCTCGGCTCGAACCTCGAATTGATGGATGATGTCAGCTTTACTTTTCTTCTCAGCCTCCAGTTGCTGATTCAATTCTGATCGGCAGTTGGACAATATTTGATCAAAAGAACTAAGCTCCTTTTGATAAAATTCCAACTCAGCCAGTGCCTTGGATTGAACTAGCTCATAGTCGGTAAGTTTTTCCTTTAGCTCGGCCACTTGAAACTTGGCGTCAGCCAACTCAGTATCAGAACTCCGCTTCATAGCCTGAAGTTTAGAATTTTCTTCTGAAAGAGATGTTAGTTTAAAGTCTGAGTCCCGCTTCGCCCTCTGAAGTTTGGAGTTTTCTTCAGTAAGAGCAGCAACTTGGGACTTCAGATTATTTACTTCGGCTCTCAGTTCGGACAGATTTGTGTTATTCGGCTTTGCCACTTCCGCCAACTCATCATAATCTTTCCTCAAGTGGGCGTTGGCCTCGGAGAGTTTGGAAAATCTGGTGTAAAGCTCCTCAGCTCATCTAAGAATATTAAATTCTTGAGCTCGATACTGCAAAAGTCAAAACTACTAAGGAAAGCAGGAAAAGACAAGATAAAAACACGAAGAGGTGAAGGAGGTTATACCAGGGCCATATTGCTGGCAAAAGAGTTAAAAGCAGTGCCTCAGCTCATGCTATCAAACTTCTGCCAATCATTAGGAAGTATGGACACCTCCGTCAACTTCCTAGCTACTCCAGGATCCTCGGCAGAATTATTATAGCTGAACTCCAACGTATGTCTACCCCGAGTGGGGCGAGAGGATGGACCACCTTCCGTTGGTTTCTTGGCAGTCGTCCCCTCTTCGGGGGCATCTCCCCGGGAAGGCTCCTCTTCAACCCTGCTTCCCTTTTGGAGGTATTCTCCCGATGTTTTCACTTCAGAAGATTCCTTCCAGGAATATTTGGCTCAGGAACTTCTTTCAGGAGTTCGAAAGAAGGCACGCTTTCGTCAGCAATCCGATTAGGGGAGAGAGGTTTCCCCATTTCAGCAGCGGGAGAGGAAGGGATAGGGATGGGGGCATCCATCCCCCCAATCCTATCCCCATGAAGAGAAGCAGGAATTTGCTCTTCGGTTTGAGAAAGAACATCAGGGGCTCCGGCTAAAAAAAAAAAGAGGGGGAAAACTATTCAAATAGCTATGACAAAAGTTAGGAGCATTCAAGATTTTCTTTGAAGAGTAAAACCTTACCCGGATGCGTCTGCGCTTCGGATGAAGAACTGGCAGGAGCATGCTCCGAAGAGGAGGGTTGGCGTTCCGACCATGTTCTCTTTTGAGGAACCAGCTTCTTTAACCTTTCAATGGTCCCACATCCCATGATTTCTGCAAAATCAGGAGAAACACAACATTCAACGACCAGGTACAACATCAAGGCTAGTCAAAAACATTCGGAAAAACATTGTTATTTACCCCGAACTATCCATAAGCAACGGGACGGAGAGGTCTGAAATTATATTCTGGCCCCAGATGTTCCAGGTCAGCAACTTGAACAATCTGCCTATCAACTTTCCCCCAGTCTACAACCCGGGAAAGACGAAACATTTGGGAGGCTTCATTACGAAATGGTTCACTCGGTCTCCTATTACTGATGTTGCTAACGTTCCAAAGAATTCCCTCAGGTAACCCCACGTTTCTAACGAAAAAGAAGCTCTTTTCCCAATCTTGAGGGGGAGGGTGAAGGTTTATGACGAAAGACCTCTCACTATCCAGAGATCTCCTACCAAAATTATACCATCTACCTTTTTGGTTACATACGAAGATATCCCTAAAGACAGCAAAAGAGAATTTCTTCCCGGATGCTCTCAGATATAACTGAGAATTACCCTCAGCACATGGGAGGTTATTTGAGGTAGCCTAATTTTGTAACAGACTAATATTTGAAGCAAAGGGGCCAGAATGGGTAAGTTAAAGCCAGATCTAAAAAACTCCTCATAAACTGCTTCATAGCCAGTTGGAGGGTTATCAGCAGTTTGGTGAGGAAGGGGTAGAATAGGAACAAAAACGCTCCTGTTAACCCTATAATGCTGGCAAATCTCGGAAAGATCATTCTCATTCAAAATACAAAATGAATCATACACCGAAGGAGAAGGAACTACAGACTTTAAAGAAGAAAACGAAGCCATAGAGTAAGAAAGCTTACAAGATATCGAGCGCGTAGGGTCGATGAAGTGGAAGGAAGCAAAGAGCTTTGGAGAAGAAGGATGATTCAAACGCGATGAAATGACCAGCAGAGCAGAGTAAAGAAGAATAAGTCAGGGAAGTCGCTTCAATTTATAAAAGAAAGAAGACAAAGAGCCACGACCTTATGGTCGAAATACAAAGGGGCGAAATGTCGCGCATTTCCCTCCCTCGAAGAAAGAAACCGCCAAAAAGAAATGATGTAACATTGGAATTGCCGCTTACTTTGGAGACAGGGTTGAAGAAATAACTACGCGGAACAGCCAAGATTTGTCTGCCTTCGCAGTTCAGCTATGTCACACAAAATCTGGGGGCGAATGATAAACCATAACCAGATCGTCAGCTAGTCAAAAACAGTCAACGGTTTTATCCCAAAAACCCAGTATGTTAAAGCACTGCAGTTCAGCGGCTTGGTATCTAAGGATGGTTGTCCGGCCTCAGCAGCACCTCAGTAGGGCAGCACGACGTCCTTATAACACCGAAGAATCCATCAAGGTTTGCACATCGGCATTAACTTCAGCATATGTTCAAATGCTGCACTCCGGACTACTTCATTTAAAGCCAAGCCGTACACTTCAGCAAAGCTCAGCTGCGTACCACGGCAAAATGAACCCATTACGATACTACTTCGAAGGACCCTCAAACGGAGATACTTCTCCAATATATCGACTACAGCAATTCAGCCTTCCTGAACACGCCAAGGTCACAACGGTCGACCTACTAAGTCACATCAGCCGGGCTACTAAGTCACATCAGCAGACCTACGACGTCCTAGGCTCTCTGCCCTAAACGAAGCTTCTTCCCCAAGCTATCACCAGAGTTTTTGGGGTGAGAAAGAAATCTATAAAGGTAAGGAGATCAAGGCAAAGAAGGAGGGACAGAACAACATACACATACCCCTTGCTCCTCGGCAAACACTGTGAGAATTTCTCAACTTATCCCTTCATATTATAATCTCATTGAAATATGACTCAAACTGACTTGAGCGTCGGAGGGTTTTTTCCGGGGCCAACCCCTCGGGACCTCTGACCTGTGCTACACCGTGCAGGATATTTGGCGCTATTCTAGCTACACATTATCAATCTCAGCAGACGAATTCTTTGTTCCAGCTGACGAAGTTAAATCGAGGTCATCTTGACCTTTGGTGAAGATCCGGCTTCATCATCACTGTAGCCCTCTGCTAATCCTTCACCCTCTGCTGTCACGTGTGAGGCAGTAAGGGGTGGGTGAGTCAACCACTGTGAGGTGAATCTATCCGTATGAAAGACGGTAACATTTTAGCCTTCTTTTTCTCTTTTTATTTGAACAACATTTTCTGTTTGCAGAATCATAACATAAAATTAGAGGTGTGTGAATAATCCAACTATAAATATACATTATTCGTTATTTTTATATTATTGATTATATTTTATCATTCTTATTAATTTTTTTCTAAAAAATTTGTATTTATAAAAAAATATCTATATCCGTTAAGACAAATTTTACCATGGTTTTAGAGTAAATATGATAAGTTGATTTTTGGCTAATCAAATCTATGTGATATATACAGTTTCTAAAGTCAAGTAAGTACTTCATTTTGGAATATGATGGAATAAAGCAAAATGATTCATTAAATTGGCTGCGATTCTTATATTGTGAAATAGCAGTTGATCGACACGCAATTTATATTATGGGTCATCGAAAAACAACCTTTGTGAAATTATAACACATGAGTATAGTTACATACATCTGACATTCCATACTCTGCTATAGGCGCGATCTTATAAGGTAATAGATAACGTTGTTGAGCGACATAAAAATTCTTTAAAACATAAGTGTCACCCGAGTTAATATGCAGGTTTCTCTGCTCGTAAGATCTCACCTAATTTAAGAGGATGCAAGACTCCTAATTTACATCATACACACATGTTTTTTAGGAATGTGACGATAAAAACGTCGGATTTCAGTTTTATTTAAAAGAAGATGCTCCAAGGTTTCGTCCTCGAGTGGGGCCAAAAGAAAAAAGAAAGTCACGTGCTACATAACTCACATTTTACGTTACGGTATTTTGTTGATTTATTTATTTCTTGCCAGAAAGGGAATAAAAGGTAGTTACGATCTCTTGTATGAAAAATGAAATACACAATCATATGCATATTGCTAGAATGGTACAAATACATTGAATTTGTTACTATAGTTTTATAGATTGTTCTTCGAGTGTTTAATCCTTTTGAATGCATTGTTTTCGCCTTTGATGTATGCCATCAGGTTCTCCACCAAAATACATGTCACTTGGAACATTCATAGTGTGAGTGTTCCAATGTTACTATACCGAAAATCTAATTTGCAGGAAACATCTTCTATGGGTCGCTGCGTAAGTCTTCACTCAACCTAAGAAACTGTTGAAATCCTGATATACATCGTACATGATGCTCCTTGGAGCTGGAGCGGTGAGCACCCGAAGTGAGAGATTTCACCTTTTATTCCAAAATACATGTCACTATGCAATCTCCCGCTTATTTTCTCAGTTTTATTTTTTGTCTTTTATTTTTGTTTTTTGTTTTTTATTAGGATATGTGGGCATACACGACTAGACCGGCTTAGAAATGAGGTGTTTAGGGAAAGACTAAGGATGACTAGTATAATGGATAAGATAAAGGAGGGGAGAGTGAAATGGTTTGAGCATGTCAAGCAGAGACAAACAACAGCGCCCGTCAGAGCAGTTGAAAACCCCACTGTAGAGGAAAAAGTAAATAAAGACAGGCTCAAACTGACTTGGGAGGAACGGATTAGACATGACCTACTAGATTTGCGCATCTCTGAGGACATGGTGCAGGATAGAAGCTCATGGAGACGGAGGATTAAGGCTAACGAGGTTTAGTCAGGATATATTTAAAGTATATAAAGGGGCTTAGACACTCTCTCAACGTTAGGTTGACTTCCCACTTTTTGTATTTGCCTTTATCTTTCATTATTTGTCGTCCTTTATGTGTCAATGCATGTACATATAGAGTAGGTGATCTCATTGGAAGCAAACTCTCTATCATTTGGAATGGAGGTATTGTTTGATTACTTTTCACCCTTCCCAGACTCTAGCGATATCCTTTGTTGTTGTTAAGATATGCTGGGTATGTGTTGTTGTTGTTATGATGGTGTAAACAAATATTTGATTTTCTATCTTTGACTTATAAATATATATAATATAAAATATTTAATATGGTGTTTGAAGCAGCCAATACTTACTTATCCCCCAAGATCTCACCTTCAACTAAAAGAATCAATGTGAACAAGCCTGAAAAAGATCAAGAATTAGCTACCACTGTTGATAAAAACAAGAAGTTTTCGGTCTTTACAATAAGAAGATCAAACTAAAATGGGTTTCACAATCTACTCCTCATAAACAAACTGACAAGAAATCAGGCTCTTCAAGAACATAGATGAAATTTTTATTTGAGTTTTCTCAGGAAACATGAATATGTTGTCTTAAAATCACATTTGCCATATGTATTGCAGAAAGTTAAAGAGATTAAGGAAGAGAAAAAGGGGTTTAGATGTACATAACAATAGTTATATTTTAGAAACACGCAGAGTTGTTTCCCGATAATCCAATAATTTGATTTCAGTGGTGTTAAATCATCCGCGGGTCACTCTTTTTCCCTCACTCCCTTCCCATCGCATGTCATGTGGCATTATGGATGATGAGGCTATATAAGAGAATGAGCAGCAATGGGTGTATAAATGAAATGGAGTATATGTGTCGTGCGGTATTCCAAACCATCATCCGCAACATCCGATACTGTTGCTATGGATCCTGACGTGAAAAGGGATTTCATTGATGATCTTCATGAATTCATTAGCAGAAAAGATTAATATAAGAGATGGCCCTGGAGATGGAGGCGGCGATGGAGATGGAAGTGGAGGTGGCGATCGAGGTGAGGGTGACGTGTGGGTATAGAGAGAGGTGGTGGTGGTTGTTGGCCGTATCAGTTCCGTTACCTGTTAACAAAAAAATATTAAAATGATTAAAAACAGAATAAATTTTAAAAATCAATGATAAATATACAGTAAAAGTTAAATAATTACGATACAAAATTAAATAGTTATGATACAACTTTAATATAAATATAGTTGTGATTTTTCAATAAAAAAACTCCAGATGGGATCGTTCTTTAATTGAAAGTAAAAAAAAAAAAAATAGAAAACATCCTAGTCCACTTGAGAAAACTGCGGCTACCAACAATGGAAAAGTGCGACTAGTAAAAGCCCAAAGTTGATTCGATCTCTATCATTCTCACCTACCCCTTATCATGTTGCTTGTAAGTTGTAAGTACTACGCAAATCAATTTTTATGTATAATATCGTCATTTATTGCGTAAGCACTTTATCAGTTTTTATAAAATTTTAGTATACTTTTCGGTTGATATCTCATCATCTACAAATCTCTCATCCACTTTCCACCGCATGCCACGTGGCAGTAGGGAGTGGTGAAGCTAAATATAAGAGTGGGCAGCAATGAATGTATAAAGAAGTGGAGGACACGTGTCGCATGGTGTGGAAAGAGGTGAGGGATCTCAACCCGTTCCTTTCAGGTTTAAATTATAACAGAACTCCAGTTATAAAATTGAGTTAAACAACTATCTAATGAGGTCTGTCAAATCTAAATGTGCTCTAAAACAATTGTGAAACGTACCAAAGAAAAAGGCGATTATGAAATATATTAATCACGCGACGTTACGTGTACAAATAACTTTTTTAAAAAAAATTTAAACCGCTGTCCTGTTTGTATACGTAGCGGCACGTGATTGAAAGCTTTATATTTCTCTTCAACGTTGGCCTCTCTAGATATGAACCGCGATTGTTGAGCACACTTGTATTTAGCTCATTGTTTCGACGTAAAGTAGATGCAAGCTCTGAAGCAGTCATAACAATGTACTATGTTCCGACGGAACACTTCTATTTTCAACGGTAAGTTTTATGTAGAAAATTTTTAAGGCAGCAGTAGATATTTTCTGTAAACAGTAAAATAATACTAAATAAAATAAAATATAGAGATTAAACTTCAAATCGATTAGCTTCAAGGAGAAAAGAGAAAAAAACAAATATCTTAGTGTATAGATTTAAAGTTTACTCTCTTTATTCTATTATCTAGTTTTCAATATCTTTTTCCTTGCGATAAATCCATCATCTGCATAATTATAGGCGCACATAAGCGTTTCTAAAAACTGACAAACTGAAAAGGTATAAGTAAGAAGTCTTAGAAGTATGTTGCATGTTTTTAAGTGTTCTTATATACATAAACACGTAAGAACAATTAGTAAGGTTGTTTTGTGACCTTGAAGTTATATGTTTGAGCTGCGGAAATAGTCTTTTACACAAAGTGTTGGATAAGACTGCGTATATCAGATCGCAAAGCGATTCAACCTATTTCTAGACTCTACACAAATGCAGAAATCTAATACACCAGAAACGTACTTTATATACATAAACACACGTAGGTAGGTGTATGATAATATGCATTTGTACACAAAACGGTAATAAACGCATTAATAATCATAAAATAAATACACGACTTAGAAAACATAATATTCAGAATATACCCAACTTCAACATCACTCTAGCGACGTTTTTTTTGTTGTCATTAAGATATACTGGGTATGTGTTGTTGTATTACAACTTCAACATGGTGATTTTTTTTAAAAAAACGTGTTAAATGGTTAAAAAAAACGTGTTGAATGGTTAAAAAGTGAACAAAAGGACAGATGAGGACCAAAAAGGTAAATTTCCGTGGTTATATATCAGGGTCGTCTCTGAAACAGCGTAGGTGTGCGTCTCCTTTCCCTCATTTGCGCCTCCGCAAATATCTACGTAGTGTCGTCACCTCCCCCCAGATCCCTCCTCCGACCGATGGCGGCGACTCCTTCTCCCTCATCTCGCCTCCTCTCATTCAACACCTCCAAAATCACATCTCTCTCATGGAAATCCACCCTCCATCCATCCTCTTCCTTCGCCGCCGTCTCCCTCCCCTGTATTTCCTTCAATCAACGCAATTCCCGGAGTCTTGTAGTATTTGCCATGGACGCGAAGCCTACCGTCCTCGTGGCGGAGAAGCTCGGCGAACCGGGGTTGAAATTGTTGAAGGACTTTGCAAATGTTGATTGTTCTTATAATTTGAGCCCGGAGGAGTTATGTACTAAGATATCGCTTTGCGATGCCCTAATTGTTCGGAGTGGAACTAAGGTTTCTCGTGAGGTGTTCGAATCTTCCGGTGGACGGCTTAAGGTCGTTGGGCGTGCTGGTGTGGGCATTGATAATGTGGATCTGGCTGCTGCTACTGAACATGGATGTCTTGTTGTGAATGCGCCTACGGCTAATACTGTGGCTGCTGCTGAGCACGGGATTGCTCTCCTTGCTGCTATGGCTAGAAATGTTGCCCAAGCTGACGCTTCTGTCAAAGCAGGTTAGACATTTTTATAACTGCCTTCGGAATATTTTAGAGATTAGAAAATTGAATTTTTATTTTAGCGTTGGTTGCAAGATGTCTTATGCTTTGCGTTTCTTCAAGTACCTGCTGCATAAGCTATTACCCTGAGCTCGATTTCTTTGATTGCGCAAACATGCGTCTAGGATTAATGATGTGGATCTGAAGGGACCTACGGGTTTAGAATATGCGCTGCCAACTAGTATTCTGGTTAACATCATTGAAGAAGACAAAGGGGTGATATTGGAATAAAGGGAGCTTTTGGATACTGAAAAAAGATTGTCTATTTATTTATTGACAAATTCCATATAGAAGTTGGAGGCGGATACCGGGCTCTTTGTTTTTTTTAAAAAAAAGTTAACTAGTCTTTCTAGAAACTTTTTTTATAGGACGGCTGGTGCTTCTATAGGATTTGGTTTTCTCTTGTTCTTACATGGTTGCTCTTGGTTTTAGTTCAATAATGACTAGTTTGGGTGTTATTTTATAGAACACGGAGATACTGGATCTTCAAATTTGAAGTGCGAACTATTCAATGTTATCTTTTTTAAATTAATTAGGCAAATGGCAAAGGAATAAGTATGTCGGGGTATCACTGGTTGGCAAAACACTTGCTGTTATGGGTTTCGGAAAGGTTGGTACAGAAGTTGCCAGGAGGGCAAAGGGACTAGGTATGCATGTGATTGCACATGATCCTTATGCGCCCGCAGATCGTGCCCGTGCTATTGGCGTAGAGCTTGTGGGCTTTGAGGAGGCTATTGCCAGGGCAGACTTCATCTCACTTCACATGCCGCTTACTCCTGCTACTAATAAGATTCTTAACGACGACACGTTTGCCAAGATGAAGAAAGGTGTAAGGATAGTGAATGTTGCTCGTGGAGGAGTTATTGATGAAGAAGCATTAGTGAGAGCCCTAGATGCTGGCATAGTGGCTCAGGTTTTGTTTTGTTCCTTAAAAGTGCATGATACATTGATATCAACAAGGAGAACTTTTTGAGATATTTTTTGATCTGCATCTTCCTGTATTTTAGGCTGCTCTAGATGTGTTCACAGAGGAGCCGCCATCAAAGGATAGTAGGTTGGTACAACATGAAAATGTGACAGTGACTCCACATCTTGGAGCTAGTACAGTTGAAGCTCAGGTGTGTTGTAAATTCTAATTATGCTTACATATATGTGTGTATGTGTTTTCATCATGAACATACGGATCGTTTTTATTTTTCATTTAGGAAGGAGTGGCTATTGAAATAGCTGAGGCTGTGGTTGGAGCACTGAGGGGGGAACTTGCTGCGACTGCTGTCAATGCACCAATGGTCCCCGCTGAGGTATGTTGAAATTTGGTCTGTTATTTTTAATATATTGATCATTTTTAAAGCAAACACATTATGACGTCTTACTTTAATGTGGACTCTGTGAATTGGATCTATTTGTTGTAGCATATGAAATTGTTGATCTTTGTGGTTTAGAAAGAAACTTTATTAAGGCAAAATATTTACCGGAGACTTCTATTCTAATTTAACATACCTACTTCGGATGAGCAAATTCTGAATCTTTCAGTTACCAACAACTTAGCAATCTGCTAATTCTAGTTTGTCCTCAGGCTACCTTGTCTCTGTCGTTGTCTAATTACCGATATTAGCAGTTGGTAGTTGGCAAGCGCACAACTATCTTTTGCCTTTGGTTCAAACCCCTTTGTGCCTTCTTTCTCGTTCATTTCTGTTCCAAACAGCACTTCTTGCATGAACTGGGTTGTGGATTGGCAGAGGTCACCTGTGATACTTACTAAAAAAAAAAGAGGTCACCTGTGGTTGTCTAAAGGAAGTTGTGCAAATAGTGCCTTTTAAGTGATTTTGCAGTTGCTATTTTCGTGCTGAGTTTATTGCTATATTTTCTCCATAATGTCCACCCTTTTGTTTATCTTTTTAGGGTCTTAACTGTTATCTGTCAGCATCTTTTTCTGAAAGATAAACATTTTTTCTTCTCATGAAAGTTATACACAAAAACGATTTGACTGCTGAATTATTATACCTTTTCTAAAGGTATTAAATGAGCTGAAGCCATACGTTGTCCTTGCTGAAAAGCTTGGAAGACTTGTTGTCCAATTAGTAGCGGGTGGAAGTGGTGTGAAAACGGTGAAAGTTTCTTATTCATCAGCAAGAGCACCAGATGATCTTGACACAAGGGTGCTTCGTGCCATGATAACCAAGGGCCTGATTGAGCCTATATCCAGTGTTTTCGTGAACTTGGTGAATGCTGATTTTACTGCTAAACAGAGAGGTCTTCGTATAACTGAAGAACGAATTCTTTTGGATGGTTCCCCTGAAAGTCCTTTGGAGTCCATCCAGATTAAAATCGCAAATGTCGAATCAAAATTTGCCAGTGCTATTTCTGAGGCGGGGGAAATCAAAGTGGAAGGGAAGGTCAAGGATGGAGTTCCCCATCTGACTAAGGTCGGATCATTCGAAGTGGACGTAAGCTTAGAAGGTAGTATCATCCTCTGTAGGCAAGTTGATCAACCGGGAATGATTGGAAAGGTTGGTAGCATTTTGGGCGAGGAGAACGTGAACGTGAGCTTTATGAGTGTTGGGAGGAGCGGGCCAAGGGAGCACGCTGTGATGGCTATTGGAGTGGACGAGCAACCAAGCAAGGAATCATTGAAGAAGATTGGAGAAATTTCAGCCATTGAGGAATTTGTCTACCTGAAATTGTAGTTTGGTGGTACGTATAGTTCCATGTCCAATTTTGAGTATTTTGTTGTTGTGCTTTCCTTGTAGTTTCAGCGTTCTGGTGAAGGTAAATGATGCAACACGACAACTTCAGGTTGTGGCAAATAATGCTCGCATGAAATTTAGTGCGTTAAAATATTTTTGCAGTCGTCACTGTTTGTTGAAGTCTCCCGTTCAGATCATGAGAAGTTGTGGTATGTCTGAGTTTTATGACGTTGATGCTTGACTCTCGAAGGCTATAGCATGTTTTGAACGTCAGATTCACACAAGTTCTTGAATCTTACATGCGTTCTGTTGGCTACTTTCTATTTTTGGACGCATATTGATGTCGTTGAGTCATATACAGATTGTGGTCGTAAACTGATGTCAAATGTTGATCTTTCTCGCCCTTGTCTTCACTGGTTTGGCGAGACGCTTTGCAAGTTACCGCACATAAAGCGTAGCTCACTTGTTATTTAATTGTTATTTAAGTGATAGATTGTGTCCAAAATTTTTGGTTCTAACTTTGGTAGTCAAAATGGATGTTTAGGTCACGCTGTCCTTCCTTATACAAGTAAGGATAAAATAAGAAATAAACATATAAGAAAAAATGTTGAAGTGATTAATATATATGAGAAAATTAAAGAGTCAAGATTAAGATGGTATAGACATGTGTAAAAGCGTTTCATAAATGCACTTGAGGTGTGATATCATGAAGTGTATGTTAAATTTGGGAA
The DNA here is from genome assembly GCA_036186865.1 of Eustoma russellianum. Classification (NCBI taxonomy): domain Eukaryota; kingdom Viridiplantae; phylum Streptophyta; class Magnoliopsida; order Gentianales; family Gentianaceae; genus Eustoma; species Eustoma russellianum. The sequence continues at coordinate 1,163,711 of AP025073.1, forward strand.
AGGTGCGATACAATGAATGAAGTGCATGTTAAACTTGAGAGAGGACCAAAGCAAACAGAGAGTTAATAAAGAATGATATGATTTATGTGATAATTGAAGAGCATATGGTCAGTGATAAAGTACAGACGCGGTGATTCATATATCCGATGTCATGTATAAGATATAAGATTTAAATGAGAATTTTAGTTATTTATGTTTGAATATGATATGACATTTTTGAAAGGCATATATTCTAAAGACGTATATTACACATTTGGTACGTATTTGTTATTATTTTGGTATTATGAGAACATAAGGATGATATGATTTAGGCTACTACTCAAAAAAATAAAATAAAATATGAAATAAATACAACATAAAGATTGATCATACAGTCAATCTCACATAATGAAAAAAAGCCTTGAATGTTGTTCTAGCGTGCACGCGCGAACACACATATATATAATATATATTATATACAACAACAACAACAACAACAACAACAACAACAACATTACTCCATTACTTAGAGGCTCCCGCTTATTGCGGGGCATGAGAAGGTCGGATGTACGCAACCATACTCATGTGTTAGAAACACATGGAAATTGTTTCCCGATGACCTATAATGAAAATTGCGTGTCGATCAACTGCTACTTCACAATATAAGAAGCGCAGCCAATTTAATGAGCCATTTTGCTTTATTCCATCATATTCCAAAGTCAAAGAATAGTGTTGACTGTAACTCCATTGGAAATGGAACATATAACCTTAGCATTTGATAAGGTATCTTCTCTGAATGACACGTGTTTCCATGTAACCTGGGACTTTGGTTCTCTAACTGAATTATTCAGATGAGAAAGCAAAAATGCCCTTGGTAGCAAGCCATTTGTTTAAGTGAAAGATGACACAACATGCCCAGAAGATACAACATACGCATTGATGAAAGCTTAGATCTACATCAATTAATCCTTCCACAACAAGGGCTGATATAGCTGTGGAGTTGAGCAAATACGCACAATACTTCAATTGCAAGTGCAAGACACGCAAAACCATAATGGACTAAAACACTTCAACATTTCTTATCGAAACATGTAAATATCATAAAACCGACACTAAAAATAACAACATTACCCTCATTGCCTTAGGGTCTTCCGTCTTTGACGGAGTATGGAAGGTCGGATGTATGCAACCATACTCATGTGTTAGAAACACATAAAGGTTGTTTATCGATGACCCATCATGAAAATTGCGTCAAGCTGTGACGATCAACTACTATTTCACAATATAATAATCGCAACCAATTTAGTGAGTCATTTTATTTTATTATATCATATTCCAAAGTCAAGGAAAAATGTGTCCTTACCCTACCATTGCAAACACCAATAATCAGAACGACTTCAAATCCTTGTGCCGTATAGAGGATAATATCTATACCATTGTAATTATAAGCTCATCCCAAAAGAACATGTACCACAATATTTAGCAAAAAGCGTCTTAGCTATTGTGTATCTGAACATTTTGCTTAGCTCTCTTCTTACGAAAACTACTATTGATGGAACCAAAAAAACTCTCTCTTCTTCGAAACTACACCATCGCTCGAAGTAATTCGTTTACCTAACGAGGAAGTAAGGGGGTATAAAAGCACCATGGAACAGACGTGGTGAAAGCTTCTTAATAATAGGAAGCACAAACCATTCTTTAACAACTAAAGCAAAAGGAAGGATTCTGTCCTTTCCACCACTTATAAGGATGTCTGTCCGTAGCCCTTGCTTCTTGTACTTTTCCAGATTCCATCAATCAATTAACTATTTTCATTGTTTTTAAAAGGGTAAGGCAGTCACTCTTAGAGAACAGCATAGCCACATTTCCCACATTTCGGTTAATCCATGGAAGATACCAGCACTCCAGTATTTGCTAGAACGAAAATTCTTACCATAAGCCTACTGAGTCTTCTTCTCTTTGTTCAGAGGCCTTGGAAGCTTTCTAAGTACTTGCTCGTCAAGTTTCCTATACTGTGTTTGAACAACAGCATGAGCCATGATAAACTTACTATTGATTTGATCTTGAAACTTGTCATACAACACTGGTACTGATAGAGAAAGAATGATCCCTGTAAAAGTGTGGCAGTAAAGGAGTTATATGAGAAAAATAACCAGGGGGCTAAATCATGCTTCAGATGAAACATCTCTAGCAGCCGCAAATACAAACCGATATAGAGCAACGTGAGGAAGCTGAAGAAACTACCAATATAAGACACCAGCCACAACCCTACAGCAACCTGACAACACAACCGAACATGATATCATAGTAAGGTAACAATCATCTCTCATGGATGGAAGAAAAAAGATGATCATAATCCGGAAAAGCAAAACCTGAGCAAAGAGTTTCAAGTTCCCGCCAATAGCAATTTCATGAGCAATCATTAGTACATTGTTGACCCAAACTCGGATCACATCAGCAGTCTTTATGGCAGATTCATCAGAAACCTCTAGATCTGGAAGTGGAGGTAAAGGTCTGGAAATCACAATAGTGTAAGTATTTCTATCAACTGATATGCTTTTTCTTGCTTAGATGACACAAAATGATCGATACAAATGACAACATAAATGGACTCCGCTGAAAATTACACAAATAGAGCTCCACAAACAAATTTTAATTCCTTCTGTATAATTCCTTCTCCAAAAAAACAAGTGGATATAGAAATCTATCAGAACAGTTAAAATATCAAACATATTTAATGGATTTAACTTGCAAATAAGTTATAATACGATTAAAACAATGGCAAAAACAGAAAATCAGTTAAAACAAAAACAAGATTTGAAGAAATGAATTAACAAAATGTCTATCTAATGTTGAAAAACTGGCATCTACTAGCAGGTACCTATTGAGAAGTGATGCGGATTTGGCCCAGAAGAAAAGAATGGCGACGAGAAGCAATAGAACATTCGAAATGAAGGTCAAGAAATTGTAGCCCGCATGCTCAAAAAGGAACCAGAAAGAAGTAGAACCAACTAAAAGCGCAGCGCTAGCAACCCACTTCTTCCACAGTAAAACGTCCGCGACTAATCAATCCACAAGAGAAAAGGTCAAATGAATACAGATCGAATTACTGCATTCTGCCAGTTCCATTAAATTTTTTTAATCAAATTAATCATATTTCAAGAATAAGGGGAAAAATTGACAGATCGAATCAATCGGGGATTTATAGACGAATAAAAAATAGAACATAACAATGATGATTTGCATGAAGAAAAAATGCAAATAGGAAGCGATAGAGAACCTGCGCCAGCTCCAAGTGCTTGATACACGGAAAATCTACGATACTCTGCCATGGCGATTTAGGGTTTCCAAATGAGTAAAGAATTAAAAGGGGAAACCCGGGAAATAAAAAATGGGGAAAGGAGGGGATAATTTTGCTTTGGGGAAGAGATGAAAGCAGAAGTTTTTCATTACCAAAAAAAAAAAGAGAGAAAGAAAGGAAAGCAGATTTTTTTTTTTTTTTTTTTTTGCAGAATATATACGGTTTTAGCCTTTTGGCGTAAAACAAATCTCAAATCCTTCTTTCCCTTTCTGTTTTCAGTTTTTTTTTTCCTGAAAATCTTTCTGTTTCATCTTGAAGTTCACCGAAAAAAATTAAAACAAAAGATCAACCAATTATTTCTTTTATCAAAGTTAAAATAAGTTTTGAACTCTAACCAGGGGTGTTCTACGAATCGAACCTTTTACGAACTGTTCAAGTTTGATTCATGTTTGTTCGTTAATTTTGTTTAAACGGGTCAAATTCGAGCACCTAGTTGGGTTCGTTTAGTTAAACGGGCCGATTTGTTCATGAACTGTTTGGTTCGTTTAGACAGTTATAGTGTTATCGAGTCAAACTCAAACCAATTTTAAACCTCGTTTAGCTAACGAGCCAGCTAAACAAATCCAAACTTGAAAACCTAGTATTCGGCTCGACTTGAACCGTTAACGATATCTATTACTGATGATACCAGAAAATTCACCCGTCAGTCAATGACGGTCAACGTTAGAGCAAGAGTACAGAAATGACTAAGGGCCGCAGGTCGGCCTGGTGATTGACCAAGTCCCACGCGGACAAGTATTCCGCCTCGGCCACGGAGGCCCCACGCCATCTCGGCTACATGGTCAGTATCCAACTGGAACTAAGGGTTCCACCTCGGCCTAAAGGGTTCCACCTCGGCCTAAGGGTTCCACCTCGGCCCAATGGCTTAATCACGGCTAATGGATCTTTGTCTCGACTACAATAATCAATTGGAATAGCCTGGCCAGAACCTTGGCCCAAGCATTTTATCACAAGACCTCGGCATTTCTGCCTTTCGAAAAGGCACCTCGGCCATAATAACAGTCTTGGATATTTAGAAGAGCGGATATACATCCAACTCGACTAAAGGAAACAATCATCAACAGTTCCACCTCGGCCAAAAGAACACATCTCGGTCTCGGATCTGCTTTCGACCACGGTTCTGATTATTGATCTCGGCCAGGTTACAACAGTCACAGAGCTGTATGCTACGTGGTCTACATGCAATAGCTACCTTTCCAGATGTTAATCATATGGAGGAAAAGTGCCAGTACAGCAATCCTTAGCAGCTGCACGGCTACCATGCAAGCGGGCCAGACGTCGTCCTCTCAACCATCTGAGACACGCAGCTCCCAGCTTCGCCAACAATAAAAGAGCTTCCCCAACAGTAAGAAGCTCTAAGCCTAAATTACAAGTCTGAACCATAAGTGAGAAGAACACCCCATTTCTCTCATCTCAGCTCGGCCTACACTTTGGCCGACCTCAAACAGGTTTCATCAAACCTTTATTTCAGTTAAAGCCATACGCTATAATGCCCGCAACTGACTTGAGCGTCGGAGGGTTTCCCCGGGGCAGCGCCCTGGGACCCCTAACGTTCTCTTTCCTTTCTCAGGCTTCCTAGGAGGACAAGTGACGGAGGGGTGACGGCCTTAGACCCCGGATATTTCGACTTTTATCTTGGCGAGACAATCCGACCTCGTCAAATTGGCGCTAGAAGGAGGGCCTGAACCTCCGGGTCCCTTGACTTTCGAAATATCGTCACAAACAACTCTTAGCTGACTTAGGAAGCTATCAAGAGAAAGATGAGCAGAGAAGGCAGTCAAAGGCCTTCTTTGCAACCAACCGCTCCACGTTCCAAGGAGCTTGAGGAGTTTTCAACTCCTATTATCCTCTCACATGAAGAACATATGAAAGCTATACACTATGTGGCTCAAAATTCAGCAGCGTTTCAAGCTGTTATGGAGCTAAGAGGAAAAGCCATCAATGGTCCCTTTCCTAGCGGTGCTAGTGATCGGCAGTTGGAGTATTCTCCATCTCGGCCAGGGTATCATTCTGAATATCAAGCTGAGATTATATATGAAGCAGGATACTCACCACGGAGGTCTGATTATCAGACCATACAGCGCCCTTCGGTCTCATCTCGGCCTTCCAGTTCTGGAACACATATCCAGGCCTCACGGCGAGAAAGAGCATCTGTCAAAGTTCGGATGGGGGGCCAGGGCAGAGAAAGGACTTCTCTTTTGGCTTCAAAAGCTCGCATCCTTTCCTATATGAGGAAGAGGAGTTTGGTGAAGGAACCAAAGCCCCTTGCAGGGCCACTCCATAAGAGGGATCCTCAACTTTACTGCCTATATCACCATGACATAGGTCTTGATACAGAAGATTGTAGGCAACTTGGTAAAGAGATAGCTCGCCAGATTGAGCTCGGCCATCTGCAACAGTTTCACGATCCGAGATGAAACTTGCATAGTGGAGCCAATTTAGATGTTTCTTGAGGTGAACATCAACCTAAGGGGTAGCTCTGAATTGAAAAAATAGCTAGGCTGCCTAGACTGTTACCTGAGTTCAAAGTGGGGACCAATTTTCGTATATATTTGAAAACCCCCAGCTCGGCCCTGTAGTTGGCCTGTACAGAAATCACCTCTTGGTGCATGAAACTTCTCAGCAATAAAAAGTGTTCATTCAACTCAGTGTTGTGGACAGCTCTGCAGAACTGAAGTTTCTTACCAAAAAGACCTCAGCGAAGAACGGGGTAAATGCCCGCTAAAGGGTGAAAAAAGACCTCGGCTAAGTCCCAGGCACCTGCCCGCTAAAGGGTAAAAAATTTCTCCTCAGCAGGTTCTGGGGAAAGAGCCCGCCAGAGGGTTAAATTTCTCCTCAGCAGGATCTGGGGAAAGAGCCCGCCAGAGGGTTAAATTTCTCCTCGGCAAGTTCTGGGGAAAGAGCCCGCCAGAGGGTTAATTTCTTCTTTCTCCTCAGTAAGATCTGGGGAAAGAGCCCGCCAGAGGGTTAAATTTCTCCTCGGCAAGTTCTGGGGAAAGAGCCCGCCAGAGGGTTAATTTCTTCTTTTTTCTCGGCAAGTTCTGGGGAAAGAGCCCGCCAGAGGGTTAAAGATTTCTTCTCAGCAGGTTTGGGAAAGATCAAGGGTTGAAGTTGCATCTCGGCCAGTCCAGGACACCAACTTGCTCGAGACTCGTATGACCTTGGCAACCCTGGATAAGGTCGGGGCAGAACTCTATATCTCACCTCGGCTAGTGTACAACGGATATGCTGAGTTATTTAAATAAGATCTCGGCCAAGGCTTCACGAGATTTTCTTGTTCAAGCTCAGCAAGACAAGGTAACTTTTATTTTGTTATCTTTTATTAAAGTTGAGCAGGTTTCATAAGACCGACATTCAATCTCGGCAACAATGAACTTGAAAAGTTCAATTACGCTATTCTGCGGGTAGAGTTTTGCCGAAGATTAGTGGGTCCGATGTGCGACCTCGGCAACAAAAAGTATGAAGAAAATACTGAAAAATGCAAAAAACTTGGAAACGAACAAGGATTGCAAATTAAAAGGGCAGAAACTTTCATTGATGACCAGAGTACACTTGTTACAATCTAAGTTTAGATTTGCTCATCATCATCACGCAAGTCTGCCCCATCAGTGAACTTCTGAAATTGGGTTTCGAACTCGGCCTCAGCATTGATGTTATAGAGTTCAACCAGCCTGGGGTCATCCTTATTCAGCTGGGGGCAGACCTCGGCACAGACATCAATGGCCTTTGTCTGGCCCATCTGCATAACTGAGCCCTGCAGCAGCACCATATTTTCCTCAAACAACTCAGATTTCTTGAACTCGGCCACTACTTCAGACTTGGCCGCAGCGAGTTGAGCAGAAAAGTCTGATGCCTGCTGTTCCAGTTTTTCCTGCAGAGATTTGATTACGGCATCTTTCTGCCCAGACTCGGCCATGACTTGATTATAGCATGACTCCAGGTCGGCATTTCTTTTCCCCAGCTCAGCTACTAAGGAGTTAGCTGTGGCCCATTTGACCTCAGCTTCTTCTCTTTGGCCTTGAATCTTGAGGAGATCTGATTTTAAGGAAGCAATGGTTTGGGACTTAACTTCAGACTCCTGAGTCTTAGCTGCCAGTTGACTTTGCAACTCCTCACCTCGGCTAATAAGCTCGGACAGTTGCACTGTTAGCTGTTTCACCGAAATGGAATTAGAAAAACTTATAGCATATGAAACAAACAAGAGATAGGTCATACCACGGCAGAATTGATATGGACAGAGTTGACCAAGCTGCCCCAAGACGCAGTTGAGAAACGCTGTTTGTCAATGGGTAATATCAAGCTGTTCATCTTCCTAGCTGTGGCAGGGTTCATCACAGTGTCGGCTTCATCAAATTCGCCCACTGTTACGTTTTCCTGAGCAGGTGCCATCTCGGCCTCAGGAACGGGGGCATCTTCCCTTGACCTTTTTCCCAGAATGGAACCCTCAAATTGCTGGGTTTGTCCGAGATCAGCAGGAGTGGGGTCTGCTAGCAAGATATTGACCCTTGCCCCTGCTATGGTAATGGAAGTTAAAAACCATTCAAGAAAACGATTTAACAAGTTTTCCAATTGTAAGATACCTGGAGTGGTGGATTCAGAAGCAATTGTGATTGCTTGATTAACCTCGGCCTCGGCAATGCCTTTGGCTGGGGGCAGTTCTTGTGCTGCTTCGGCCCTTGCTTTCGCGGCCTGAGCCTTTTTGCGAGCTGCGGCCTTAGCAATCTTTGCCGCGACATCCTTCCCTCCCGGAGCCATGGAACCTACATAGAGTGCACAAGGTTAAGTGGGGGAAGTTAGAAATGAAAAAGAAGCACAAGTACCAGAACATACCCCGGACTATTGCCAAATTGTCTGGAGAAAGGGGTTTGTAATGGGGACCTGAAGCTAAGGAGCTCAGGTCAGCCGCCTTCAGAACGGACTCATTAACTCTGTGCCAGTCAATGACCACAGGCAGAGAGTACAACTTGGCCGCCTTGTCACAATATTCTGGGCTCGGCTTCATGTTGTCAGCTCTGCCCGACTTCCATATATTAAGCTGGGGTAACCCTAACTTCTTAATATAGAAGAACCTACTCTTCCAATTCTTCTTGAAGGAAGGAATATGTACAACGTAATTAAAATCTTCAGGAGTCACTCTCTTGGTAAAGTAATACCAACTTTCTGAAGACCTACAAGCAAACAGACTCCTAAAGATTCTTTGATCGAAGGGGATCTCAGATGCTCTAAGGAAGAGCAGAAAAGAAAGAATAATTTTCAAACTGTTAGGCTTGATTTGAGGAAGCCTAAGGTTATAGGAATGAAGAATTCGAAAGAGAGAGACTGAGACGGGAAGACGAAACCCAGAATGAAAGTATTCTTCATAGATAGCCTCATAACCCTCAGGAGGGTCATAGGCTGTTTGATTGGGCAAAGGTAAGAGGGGGTCAAATTGTTCAACATCAATGTCATACATGCCACAAATTAAGGAAACGTCCACCTCGGACAGAGTACAAAAAGACTCTTGGACCTCGGCTGAAGGAGACCCCCTATAGACAACTCCTACCGGCAGAGCTGAAACCCTAGATCTACTAGGCACCGCTGTCGTGCCCGGAGGAGGAATGGTTTCTGCCTGCTCTGGAGAAACCTCAACTACTCTAATAGCTCTGCTCGGCATAGCTCGACCACTGGGGCCGGCAACATTACCAACACCAGCCAGAAGCCGAGCTGGAGGACGGTTCTCAGAGACAACCGTCTTCTCCGATGAGGAACTAAAAGTTCCGTCATTTCCAACATAAGAAGCCCCTTCGGAGCGATTTTGTGAATCAGAAGCTGAAGACATGAAAGCTAGCAGAGGACTTACAGACGATTTACCGGAAAAGAAAGGAAGACCGGAGAGTGTAGGAGAAATGCTGGAGAAGGAAGCAAGCGCCGGGAAGACAGAGTAAGCAGAGAGCAAAAACGCAAAAATGAAGGGGAAAGACCTATTTATAGGCAGAAGTCTTAGCCATTTCAAAGGTCACCTCGGGTTAGGCTGACCTCGATTCCCGTGCCACCATCAAGGCTGATTAGCATCGAATCCTGAACCGACGAGTAAAAGCTGAACCGCCGTTACCTCGAGCTGCGTAGGCCATAATGGTGCAGGACAAACTAATCCGAGATAGACACGTGTTGTGAAAGGTCATCCGTCTGGTTAGTTTGATCCAATCAGTACATCTACAAACTGATGCTTCGTACACCGCGCTTGATAGGTATGGAGCAATTGACTTTAAGAGAAGACACCTCGGCCAAAGGCAACGATATCAACAGATCAGCCTGCCCTCAGCTCAGTTCGGCCAAACTAATCTGGGGGGCAAATGATGATACCAGAAAATTCACCCGTCAGTCAATGACGGTCAACGTTAGAGCAAGAGTACAGAAATGACTAAGGGCCGCAGGTCGGCCTGGTGATTGACCAAGTCCCACGCGGACAAGTATTCCGCCTCGGCCACGGAGGCCCCACGCCATCTCGGCTACATGGTCAGTATCCAACTGGAACTAAGGGTTCCACCTCGGCCTAAAGGGTTCCACCTCGGCCTAAGGGTTCCACCTCGGCCCAATGGCTTAATCACAGCTAATGGATCTTTGTCTCGACTACAGTAATCAATTGGAATAGCCTGGCCAGAACCTTGGCCCAAGCATTTTATCACAAGACCTCGGCATTTCTGCCTTTCTAAAAGGCACCTCGGCCATAATAACAGTCTTGGATATTTAGAAGAGCGGATATACATCCAGCTCGACTAAAGGAAACAATCCTCAACAGTTCCACCTCGGCCAAAAGAACACATCTCGGCCTCGGATCTGCTTTCGACCACGGTTCTGATTATTGATCTCGGCCAGGTTACAACAGTCACAGAGCTGTATGCTACGTGGTCTACATGCAATAGCTACCTTTCCAGATGTTAATCATATGGAGGAAAAGTGCCAGTACAGCAATCCTTAGCAGCTGCACGGCTACCATGCAAGCGGGCCAGACGTCGTCCTCTCAACCATCTGAGACACGCAGCTCCCAGCTTCGCCAACTATAAAAGAGCTTCCCCAACAGTAAGAAGCTCTAAGCCTAAATTACAAGTCTGAACCATAAGTGAGAAGAACACCCCATTTCTCTCATCTCAGCTCGGCCTACACTTTGGCCGACCTCAAACAGGTTTCATCAAACCTTTATTTCAGTTAAAGCCATACGCTATAATGCCCGCAACTGACTTGAGCGTCGGAGGGTTTCCCCGGGGCAGCGCCCTGGGACCCCTAACGTTCTCTTTCCTTTCTCAGGCTTCCTAGGAGGACAAGTGACGGAGGGGTGACGACCTTATACCCCGGATATTTCGACTTTTATCTTGGCGAGACAATCCGACCTCGTCAATTACTATGTCTATAAAATTTTGCGCATGATGTAAACTAAGAGATATGTCTTAGTACATGGTCTTCTTTAAAGCTTGCACTAATTACTATTGAGCAGTTACAAGAGACTCAAATTCAAATCATAGCCGATGACATAATTTGACTTTGCGAACTTTCACCTTGAAGTGTGTCAAATACGGATGTCTTTGAACTCCTAAGGCTTTTGCTACCGAGCTATATATGCTTGTGAAGACATTTTTTTTTCATATATATATTTAAGGTAACTAGCTGATGAGGGTTGATTTAATGATCATAGCTGTGACATCTAATACCAGATGTCCTGAGGTTATCCTAATAATTATCAATTTATAACTATATTTCTTAATTTATTTATGTATTATATATAAATATAAATATCTTTAGAAAATTTACAAATAGTTTCACTAATGTGACATGTGAGTCTGTGACGTATATTGACTAAACTTGATAACGTGACACAAGAAATACATATCGACTTTTTTTTTAATGTCGTTTTAGTAGTATTTTAAAACTTCTACCTTTATTATGGTGCATGAATGAGTTATTTACTTATCCGCTTGTGTCTTTGAATGGGACTCGTTAGTTATCATGGTTTTACCCGCTTAACAAAGCAAATCAACTTTTCTCTTCTATATCTTTTCTTTTATAAAAAGTTATGATAGTATAAGGTAACGGTAGCATTTAAATATTCGATAGGCTTGTTTTGATTACATATTATAAAGATTTATATTAGTACCACCTAATATCTTTTACCCTTTCAGCCAAAATTCAGAGACTATAATGAACCGCAACGATGCTTGTGAACCCTACAGAAGGAATTTGTGCGTGACTGGTCTCATAAACGGGTTAGGATCCCCTCATCGCAAAAGCCTCATCGCATTCTTCATCACTCTCATCTAGTCTGATCATTATTTTCTGCTACCACGTGTCGCGCGGTGAAAAATGCGATGAGAAAAAAATATGGCAGGAGATCCCATCCCCTCATAAACAGCCGACTTTGGGCCCTCAAGAATCTAGTATATATTGTATAAATAACCGCGTGTGACATATCTAGCAAAGAAAATTGTAAAATTAGATGAGAGATTGACCTGTAAAAGAATGTTCGGCTGGTAGAAATACTGTAAACTGTAAAGACGATGAATGATCCGGGCTGTCAAGAAACCTGCTTTATTTTTCATTTTCCTCCCTTTTTTTTATTATTAGTATTGTTATTATTGTTGAAAGTACATATCATTACTATCCTAAAAAAGTAGTGGCGGTTGTAACTTATAATATGCTAAGTTACTATGATTAGAAGTGTAAATTTTTATTTCTCTTTGAGCAGAAGTTGATGTTATAAAATTATTTTGTATCAAAATATAAGCTTATTTTGATTTTTAAGCATATTTAATCTAATCTACACTATGTTGAAAATTCATACACTTGCATGTTGGTACGAATAGAGTACAAATTGCACACCGAACATCCATTTATACACTTTCACACCGAGAAAAAAAATAAATATACACATAACAATGTTATCCAAGATATCGATTCGTGTAAGTATCAAAGAGACTATGCCCTAGATTTTTAAGAGTATATTGCATTAGATTCTTTTTTTGAGAAAATTTTCGAACATGAGACGTACTTCTGCAAATATGCATAACTAACGGGACTAATCTAATCTTAAAGTGGGTTCAGATCAAAGGAGGTAAAAAGATAGGTAAAATATAAGGTCTCTAATCACACGCCGTTACGTGTACAAATTACTTTTTTTTAAAAACGAAACAATTTTAAGCCTCTGTCTTTTTTTACACATGGCGGCGTGTGATTGGAAACATCATATTTTGATTATGTTTTTATCTCCTCTGATCTGAACGGTCTAAAAGTAGCTATACCTCAAGATGAATTTCCACAAATCTAGCTGCCTCGTCAGACTAATCTATGATATAATCTTACAACACTATAGTCAGAAGAGTGAAAAATTATTGTGATTGCTTCATTGATCTCCCTTGAATTTATCGCTAAACTATAAATTAAAATTGCATTGGCTCCAATTAACTACATCGTACAACAAAAGGATCTATAAATTTAGCATATGTTTAGATAATGTAATGGTCAAATACGTTATTGAGGAAATAAGATTTCTATATCAATCATAACAAAACTTACACGGTGAATAACTCAAAACAAAAACACCCGAAAAGAAACCTACGACATCGGGTTTTAGAGACTTACATTCTACCGAACTGAATTAAAAGCGTTTTTTTATCGGGATGGGGAGAGAGAAAAAAAGGGATTTGACAGAATTCGAGGAATGGTTTTTATAAGTTGAAGATTAAATATTACTGCCAGCAACATCCACAACAAATCTGTAGCGGACATCATTTTTCTCCAGCCTTTCCAAAGCAGTGTTGATATAATCCATCTTCACTACTTCAATGATGGAAGTTACATTTTTCTCCTTGCAAAACTCAAGGGTTTCCTCTATTTCCTTCACACTTCCAATAAAGCTTCCGGTGATTGTCTTCCTTCCTGTAGTAAATCAGCATGAGGAAAAATAAATAAATTTTATTTCCTTTTTTCACCCTTTAAAAAGTCGTTACAACATCATATTATTGGTTTAAGAACCTTCACATTATCATATTACATAATATTATATAGCTCTATCTACTACTCTTGATGTTAATTCAGTCTCTTTTCCACTTTTATACTGTTGGACAGGCTGAGTTTCCAATTTACCTCAATTTCTCCAACATATACACCATAAATACTTCACGCATTGGAAGTACCAAGTCCCAAATCATTGTAGAATCATATTAAAAATTATTTGCATTACCCTTATCAGCATGGTACGGTCTCAAAATATTTGTAAATAGATTAAAGAATAGAGTACAAGCAATCATTCACTAACTAACTATTAACCATTAGTCTGAACAAAGATTAAATTATGATCAAGTAGTTGCTTGTAAACTAGTAATGATATACATGAATAACAAGGAATAACATGACATGTCATGAGTGATTACACGTGACATACTCGTAAGGTGTTGACGAATCGTGAAGAACCGAATACTAGGTTTTCGAATTCGGATTCGTTTAGCTAAACGAACTGTTTGACTCGATTCGTTTAACTAAACGAACTTTAAAATTGGTTCGAGTTCGACTCGATAATCTTTTAACTGTTTAAACGAACCGAACAGTTCGCCTCGTTTTAGTAAACGAACTCAAACAGCTGTTTGATTTGGCTCGTTTACCGACCATTACTGAACGAATACGAATCGAACACGAACCAAACTTAAGCAGTTCACGAACTGTTCAGTTCGTTAAACAGCCCTACATACTCGTCATTCTTTTTTCTATTTTTTTATGGTTAAGGAATAACATTTAAAAATTTTCTTTTGGAATTTGCATAGTTTCAAGAGGGTTTAAAGTAACATATTAGAAAATAGAAAGCAAAAGAAAAAAAAAAACATGTAGAGGCTTACCAAGCATAACCATAGGGGTAACAAACTGCAAAGGGGTGTTGATAACACCCATCAAAACCAACTTCCCATCCACTTTCAACAAGGACAGGTAAGGCTCAAGGGGGTGAAACACAGGAACAGTGTCAATTATATAGTCCAGTGAGTCAGCAGCTTCTTGCATCCTGGTTGTGTCCGAACTGACTAGGTACTCGTCGGCTCTCAGGTGTTCCAAGGCCTCCTCTCTTTTCTTGTCTGAAGAGCTTATCACAGTCACATGATGTCCCATTGCTTTGGCTATCTTCACCCCCATATGCCCTACACCCCCTAGTCCCAAAATTCCTCCTCTTAGCCCGCTTTGGGCTAATCCAAAATGCTTGAGTGGACTATACACTGTTACCCCTGCACATAGTAAAGGTGCAGCTTGCTCTGCTCCCATTCCCTCTGGTATTCTTGCCACAAACCTGCACCCAAATATAACATCTATCACCATTTCTTTTACTGTGAATTCGATATATATATATATATATATATATATATATATATATATATATATATGTCTGAAAATTTGTTAGTATGATAATTAAGCGAGTTTGGAAGTTCCTCCTTAATTGGAGGACACAAATTTTAAAATAGTTTATGGACATCATATTATTTATTCTTTTTGTTTCATTTACAATGGAGTCAATGACACACTCTTCATTGATTTTGGAATACGATAAAATAAAGCAAAATGACTCACTAAATTGAGTGCGCGGCTAATATTGTGAAGCAGCAGTTGGTCGACATAGTTTGACACGATTTTTATTATGGGTGATCGAGAAACAACCTCTATGTATTTTTAACACATTGGTATGGTTGTGTACATCCGGCGTTCCATACCCACCATAGTCAAGAGCCTCTAAGACAATGGGATAATATTTTCGTTGTATATTATTTACTCTTTGACCACTAAAAAATCAATATACGAGTGAGAGTCAATGTCTTAATCACAACTACTCCATTAATGTGACATTGCCCCTGATCCCATTTCTGAACCATAATGCTATTGTCCATGTCTTCCTCAACTTTGGAATATGATGGAATAAAACAAAATAACTCGCTAAATTGATTGCATTTTTTATATTGTGAAATAGTAGTTGATCGACACGCAATTTTCATTATGGGTTATTGGAAACAACCTCTATGTGTTTCTAACACATGTGTATGGTTGCGCAAATCCGACTCTTCCATACCTTGTCATAAGCGGAAACCTCTAAGTCAATGAAGTAATATTGTTGTTGTCGATGAATACTAGCGTCAAAATAATTAATACTAAATGATAATAAAACTATTATCAATGAAATAAAGAGAATATATGTTGACTTTATTGATCACCGTCCTCTTCGTTCACCAAGATCAAGAAATTTCTATTTTTACATGGTGATATCAAAATGATTGTGCAGTGACTTACTTTTGATTGATGACCATCTCTGATGCAAATCCACCTTGGGTAGGATTGCCGTCGGTATAAACATCATTGTAAGCCCATATTATCTTCTTGCAGTATTGTTCAATGTCGGATTTACATGGGTGGCAGTTCCCACAAGATCCCACCACTATACCAACCCCAACGTTTTCCCCTACTCTGAACTTCGTCACTTCAGAGCCCACCTCAAGGACCTCACCCACCACTTCATGCCTGAAACAACAACACGTAGTTACTATATCTCAACGACATCAAAATTAAGACTTTTTATTGCATCAGACTAATAAGACTGTAAATACGCAGTTTGGATCCATCTGCCCAATCCTCTTACATGATAAAACAACAACAACAACAAACATACTCAGTATATCTCAACGTCAACAATAGCTACCGTTAGGGTCTGAGGAGGGTGATAGGGACACAAACGATACCTTCATCCCGAAAGATAGAGAGTTTGCTTCCAATGAGACCTCATCTCTATGTGTACCTAGATATATGACATAATAATAGACATATGGTGTGCTGGTATACTTGTGAAGGAATCTATTGAACACAAATAGAGAACTATTAAAATACATAAACATGTAGATGCCCACATAATGAAATACAAAGACAAAAACATGTAAAGTGTAACGAAATGCAAAATCAACCTAAAGTATAGACAGTATCTAAGCTCCTAAGTATATTCTAGGGTGCCTATATATCCTGTCTAAACCTCCTTAACCTTAATTCTCTCTCCATGAACTCTTATCCTGGATCATGTACTCCATGATAAAACAAAATGGTTTTTTTTTTTTATAAAAAACACACACACACACATCACCTTTCGTGTGTTTTTTTTAACAGAACCACACAATTTGTCAGGGAACAATGGATTAGGAACATGAAACAGGGATGAAGATCCGGATTTGCAAATAAGTACGTACCCAGGAACCATAGGATAATGGGACATGCCAAGATCATTCTTGGCCTGGTGAATATCAGTGTGGCAAACACCACAGCATATGACTTTGATGTAAACATCTTCAGGGCCAGTATTTCTGTCATAAACAAAAGAAAAATAATTGAAGTGGGTAAATCATCATCATCATTCGTACCCATTATATCCCAACGACAGCAAAAGCCATCGTTAGGGTATGGAGAGAGTAACTGGCATGCAAACAATAACTCTGTCCCAAGGGATAGAGAGTTTGATTCCATTGAGTAAGAATAATCAAAAGCCAACTATGATGCAGATGAACTTAGTTTTTGGTATAGCACCTGAGGGCATAGGCATAGGGGGAAAGCACACCAGAGGGATCCTTTGCAGCCCATCCGATGGTTTTTCTTTCAGCTTCTAAGCTGCCCATGTCTCTGAAAAAGCTCAAGAATACACAATAGAGATGGGAAACGAGAGCCTTGGTGATTTGGATTGGGAAAACGAATGCTTTGAGGGGAAGATTATATAAGGTCATCTCCAACCCAAAACACCAAATTTGGCACCAAATCACCTATTTTGTGCAATAAACAGTAAAAAGTATTCCAACCACAAACATCAAATCCAGCACCAAATAAGAATATTACTGAAAGATTCTTCTATTATTCTATTTTTAATTCATTATTATAAATAATTTAACACAAATTTAACATTCATATAAATTTAACGTAAGTATTCATTAATTCATTATTCATTGGTTTAACTGAGGTGAATTATTTCTTAACGTGTTCCTATAAATTTGAAAATTAAAAATAAAAAACTAAATTATAAATTTTTGTAACAAAATTAACAAAATTGAAATTATTATAACGAAATTAACGAAATTAAAATTTTATTAATATTCTTAAAATGATGATGTGGCGGATGAATAGTGATTTGGTGCAATGAATAGTGTTGCACCTATTTGGTGCAACACTATTCATTTGCATCTATTTGGTGTTGGATTTGGTGCTTCATTGGAGTGAATTTTTGCACCAAATGGGTATTTTGGTGCATCGATTGGAGATGACCTAAGTGCTCTATAGATACTATGGATTTGTATATCATAGCTAGGAGTTGGTGACTTAGATAGTACCAAAACGTCATCCTGAATAGCGACTTAATTGTTCTCATTCAAAATATCATAGTGATTGTTTAGATAATTTTTTACATTTGTGGCTTTTTTTTAAATAAAAACTATAGTATTTTTTGAAATCTCCCAAGTTGGTTGTGAAGCTGGTGATTCCATTTTGCAAAAGTTGTATTCCACTGTATTATAGTACTATAGTATGTAAACATTACACGTGTCAGTGGTTTTTCTTTTATCTTTTCTAAATATAACTAAAGAATTTTGTTTTACAGTAATATAACTAAAGAAGCTAAAAAAAATTTAGTAATAATTTATTAACAAATAATATTAACAAATAATGTTAAAAATAATTAATATGTCTGAATGATAAATATTCAAAGAAGGAATGCCCGTTGGTTGAAATAGGATAAAGTGATAATGCCCGCATTGTATAGCCCAGTTAGTTTCTGAGGAACAAATTTGCTACAATATGCAAGATTTGAGTCCCGCAACTTGCAATGCAGGAACAACATTTTCAGACTCTAATGAGAATTTTGAGGGTGGGCTCCCTGTAGATCTATAGACATTGTGCTTCCTTTTTAACGGACCGCTGAGTATCTAATTTACATATTTACAACTAACTCCGGACCGAGGTGTGGGGTCAACCTTTTTCGCTAGTGGACGTGAATGTGGACCAATGACCGACCAATAGAGGGCTTGTGGGTCCCAGTGGAGTAGGTGAACGAATGATTGATCATGATACATCATGTTTGGTCAGGGTTACACACCAAGTCACCAACCATTGTCTTCGTCTTCGACCAGAATCGCCTAAACAAATTTCGCAACAACTATATCTATATTTGACTTTTATTTTCCAATTGTGTGGAGAGGAGAAAACAATATTGCAATTACTTGGTCAATTATTAGTTTTCCTTTGCTAAAATCTAATATATAAAAACAAAGAAGTTTAACAAGTGTTAGTTATAGATCATAAGGTATTCTTTTTTGTCAAGTAACGCATCATCAGTTAAAACTATTTATTATATATACTCACACATGACACACATGATACATGAAATTCATATACATACTCAAATATATATGTGTATATGTATATATATATATATGTATATATATGTGTGTATTTATACATACACACATAACGCACAGATGCATACATGAAATTTGCACATATTCTCATTTCTGATTTACGGAATCACCTTATCCGTAGCAAGTACTGATACTTTATATTCAATAATAAAAAATCTAAAGTCTAAAGAAAGTTATCAGTCCAGAAAGTGGTTGAACTCGGAAACAAAGTTGTCTACCAAAACGTGAGAACGAAATTTGAGTACAGAGTGGTTATTTCGGATAAGATCCTAGGAGGCTAAAAGTGAAGCAGAATATGAGGCTTCTAATCACGCGTCGCCACGTGTACAAAGTCATTTTTTTTAAAAAAAACTGCATCACCCTCTTGTTTTTGTACACGTGGCGACGCGTGATTGGAGACCTCATATTCTACCTCACTTTTAGCCTTCTAGGATCTCATCCGGTTGTTATTTAGGTTGAAACAATTGCTCCAAAAAAAAGGTAAGAATGACTCCATTCAAGATTGGTGTCCATGTGATCCCGAGTCATAGCTCAGTTGGTACTCGGATTGGAAGTTATTTCAAAAGGTATAGAGTTCGATTCCAGAGACACGCACAGCGTGGGTGTTTCATTGATGTCTGTGCCAAAGATCCAGTTTGCAATGAACACCTTGTGTGAGCTCTTTATGTATGAACTCCTCCAACCTAAAAAAACCGTTGAGCTCATGATTTACATACTCTACGATAAACCTTGGGCCTAGGGTGGTGGAGACCCTCCTTTTGCCAAGATTGGTGTCCACGTTCTTTCTGGGTTTGGTAGCTTAAGGGGTAGGTGGCGCTTCAGTATCGTTTTCAATCAATTTTGCTAAGGTGCCTTCACATTTGACAAAGTTATCAGTTTTATCATGGTAATGAACGGATTATCAATAATTTTTGTAATAATTGGACTTTTTGTAATGAAATATATTTAAATAGAGACGCAGTTCCATATTAACCATCTACTAATAATTAATAATTCATCTGTACTATAATCTTTTGTCATTTTTTTAAAATCAATTTACAGAAAATCAATAGTAACTATATCTTCTTGGGTTTTTTTTCCAAAAAAGAAAAAATATACGCTCGCAGTTTTTACCACCAGGACCGCTCTATAAAGGCACACATGCTAACATATTTGATGCTTTACTTGAATCCTTAGAACAAAATGTCATTTCCTCGTTCTGAAAGTCCCTGTCGTTCTATCTCTAAAGTATATTGTGGAGGATGCAAATCAGGAACCCAGTAGTCTTCTAGATTAGGTGAGGACTTGCTTGAATCCTGATATCAGGCACCCGAATCTTGTTGATCAAATAATATAAAACGGAGATCCCCATGATCAAATCGCAATCATGAGATTACTTAGGAATCTTATTATAAGTTATTTGGAACATGCCAACAATTAGTGAGATTTTCTATGTACACCGAAAATGAAAAAGAAGTTTTATGGAAATAAATTTCATAAGTTCAACAAGAGTATATTGATACAATTAAAGGGTTGACAAATACATCTCAAACATTCTAGTCCTAAAGTTGCAAGTATTTTAGCTTTAAAGTTGTAATTATTCTGGTCCTAAACTTAATTATAATTATTCTTTGTAACTAGTAACATATAATGAAATTGTAATTATTTTAGCCTAAACTTGAAAATATTTATAGCTTCTTTCATATGACCATTTTTCAGGAAAACATAAATCAGTTCTCTTCAAAAAGTGTCTACTAAACAATGAGTTGATTAAAAATCAAAAAGCTTTTATTAGGAGCACCTTCAAAAATTACAACCATGTCTTTTTTTTTTTATGTGCTTAAAATTTACACTATGATTAGCTCCAGGTTCATCACATTGGGCTACGACAATATCACTAGTGCGGATGTTTTAGCCGGGATAGGATCCTCTCACCGCAAGGGGTGCGGTGACACATGACCGCGCGACACGTGGCATCAAGGGGAGGTGGTGAGGCTAGATGCAGGTGACCCTCACCACCTCCCCTTGCTGCCACGTGTCGCGCGGTCACAAAGAAGGTGAGGAAAGTGGGGGTGAGGAGATCCCAACCCGTTTTAGCCAAAATGTAAAGTATGCTCCAAAATCCGTCCGTCAACTGAATTGTGTGTAATTTCGTTTCCACAAAATGTATTACGAAGCAATTTACATGAAAATATAGTGTAGGAAACATATATAGGCGCACAAACGACGAACATGTATCTGGAAATGTGATGCCATCTCATAAAAAAAAGGTTCTCGGTACACTCTTTTCATGCATTTACAGGTCTGGAGAGAGACCGAATCACTTCACGATCTGATGTTCGCATGATGTTATCTCGTAACAACAACAAAAAAAATCCAAAAGAATGGGGAAACGCATAACTCATACTTACATGCTCTTTTGAGTAGAATCATTTTGTCTCTTTTAAAAAACATGTATTCAGAAAAGCTATAAGATTTCAACAAAAGTTAAATAAATAGTAGAACAAAATATACAAGTTAAAACCTAAACAAGACTCAACAAACTAAGTAAGACTCCATCAATATAAACCGAACCTACAAACATAGGTAGTATCAATATAAACCGAACCTACATACTTGAAGGCAGAAAGTCTAGAAATTTCTGGGAGCAAAAGACCAATATCCTTGAGTCTGTGGGCCTTGCTGCTACAATCCCAAGAAGTTTCGTGGAGTATACAAATTCAGGAGCTTAACGGTTTTCTAGATCAGGAACTCACACAAGGTTCTTATCCATCAACCTTTTAATTTAATTGGACTGGATACAATGACATAGTCATTACTGACCCAGACAACAATAAATCACCTATGTTTCATCGTGTTATGATTCGAACCTGCGTCTTTCTGAGTAATTTTCCAAGAATATGAACTAAACTATGTCATGGAAGCAGAAAGTCAGAAATTTGTTTCTATAAAACTACGTACTAATTTTCCCCATTTCAGGAGCTTCCAACTCATGTTCAGAATTGCTCGGGCCCTATGTCCAAGATCCTATGAGCATTGTCAGGCCGCTGCCTATTTGTCAACCCAGAAGCTTTGACCCACTTGTAGGCGGTTTGGAGGCCCATCATCATCAATTGTTAGTGTTAATTTACGAGGGTAAATTACGCCTAACTACATTTTATTGGGACGGATTGCATAATAATTAATTTGCTCTCAAGTACAATTTTTTGACTACCTTTTTTTTTTTTTTTTTTTTTTTCTGAAATGCATTTGAACCACAAAAGAGAGTCATTTAGTTGTGTCCCATAGTACGTATACACCGGTTAACGGTAAACTCTTGGTTCACGTATACATCACATTTGTTTCTGCATATACTCAAGTGTTCATCTTTTTTTCAGAAAAATGTATTAGTCACTACAATGTCATACACTATTGCAAAATTAAAAATTTATCTTGCTTCATCGTTCCTATTTCCAAAACCAAATCCACCGTGTACCTCATTGAAATGCCTATTCTCTTTACCTGTGCGTCCATTTAAATCTCTTTCTATAAAGATCTTCTCACCTATTAGAATTTCACACACTACGTCTTCTATATCTTTCCAAAATTAAAGCTCTATAGCCTCCTTTAAACATACTTGAAGAACATATGCACTAATAATATTGATTTTTTTTTTCAAGCAACAACTTAAGAGTTATAATTCTATCTCATTTCTTAATAACATCTACTATTTTGTCTCTGAATCAGATATCTATGATAATTCTTGTTCCATTTCTTGTCTTATTCTTTTCTGTATGTTAGAGTTTAAATACTAACTTGTCCACTACCTGAGCTTTCTTACCTATCCACTTTGTCTCTTACAAATATGAAACATTTACTTTTCTTCTTATCATCGTATCTGCTGTCTCCACTGTCTTCGCTCTTAGAGTTCCAATATTCTATGTTCCTAGTCTGATACTCCTATCTAACATGGTATTTCCTCTCCTAGTATGTCATTTATGACCTAAGAACTCTTGATTGTTTTTCTTTGCATTCGAGTTCTCTAGGAGATGCAATTGTTCTATCTCAATTGTCACTGTATTCAGACCATGCAACGTGAGCCTTGTTTATTTGACATTACATCCAAGCCTCCCATATGTATCGGTCCTTGCTGAGCCACCACATTTGGACTATACGATGCGTTTCATATGAAAAACATCCTAGCATTAGTGTAATTTCTTGTTTGATCCATAATCATATTTATTGATGGACTAAGTTTTAAACTTGCTATCAATCTAGCACTATCATCTTCCTTTGCCGGTCTTGAGACCGACAAGTCAAAAACTTGATTTGACGGAGTTTGGTGTAGAACTTCACACTTAAGAAAAATAAGAGAAAGACATCCCTTATAAACGAGACGGATATAACTCTTCCGAATGCGTAACTCAGCTGATATTCGAGAAGTAGATTGTGTCAAAGATACAAATGCAAATCGTAGTAGCCATATTGTGAGAGCTTTGACTGTGCCGTCAGCTTCTAGTATGACAACTTCTTAAACGACATTGTTTCTTCTATATACTGAAGCCTTTACATAATTTATCCAAGTTATTGGTAACTTGTATGGTTTATCTTCTTTTGCTCTACCCAGGAATTTTTATTATTGAATTATCCACTAATAGTCCTTTTTTTTAAAACAAAATTTCAAGACCTATGCCTCCTACTAGGAGGCTTCATCACTTGATTTGAATCATATATGATACTTCTTAGAGTCAGAGTCAATGTTAGAGTATAATCTTTGACGCGTTTGGATCTGCCTTCTCTAACATGCGAATTCAAATATGATCTTTTTACCATACCAACTTGGTTAATGAGAAAAAATCTATAAAATTTGATATAGCCATAACGGGTGCCGAAGAAGTCGTCGGAAAAAGATGACCGCGGCCGGAGAAGTCACCGGTGAAGACGATTGGTCATCGGTGGAGAGTGATTCAAATTGCTCACAAGAACAACACTCATAACCAATATATCCCAACGACAGCAAAAGCTATCGCTAGGGTATAGGGAGGGTGAGACTCAGACAAACAATACATTCATCCCAATGGATAGAAAGTTTGTTTCCAGTGAGACCTCTATATCTACTTACATAGATAGCACAATAATAGGAATATGTAAATTGATTAACGTTTTTAGTCAAATAGATATGATTGTGTATTGACAACTTATGAATAAACGGCATAAACAAAACATATAGATACTATGCAAGAAAATGGTTAAACATGTAGATACAAAACGTGAATTATTCTTTTAGATCATTAGTTAACAAATTTTGACCAATTTCTCATAAATGTGCAATTACTTATGCATATTATTTATACAATTGACTAATAAGCGGAGAAAAGTTTCCTGTTAAATCTACAAAATTGTAGACATTTGTCAGTAATATAAAGGAAAAGACATACAAAAGATTTGAAAAGCGTGAACTATGAAGAATACGACGTTGCTGAGAAATATAAATTACCAAAGGGTCGAAAAGGGTGTGTTCGTAAACTGTTCGAGTTTGATTCGTTTTTCGTTTGAGCTCATTTGTTAATTTTACTTAAACGATCCGAATTCGAACATCTATTTGGGTTCGTTTAGTTAAACAAGCCGAACTGTTCACGAACTGTTCTGCTCGTTTGAACAGTCATAGTGTTATCGAGCTGAACTCGAACCAATTTTGAACAATTCGTTTCGCTAAACAAATCGAGCCAAATAGTTTATTTAGCTAAACGAATTCAAATTCGAAAACCTAATATTCGGTTTGACTCGTTTCGTTAACCCGCACATCAATTTTGTCACACACAAAGTGTTCAAATTTTTTTGGCTTTGTTATTACATCGTGGTTGTTCAAAGTTAAGACCGAGTGGACTAATAAATCAATTATTCGATAACTCTTATGGTTTTTGTTTGTAGCGATAACATAGAAACTTTAAAAAATCGTAAAATCTGATCCACTTAAACAAAATCAGAGAAGTCAACACAAACATCCAATGACCATACACTTGATTTAACCAGTAGTTTGACTGTTCTACTTATTCGTGTCGTCTATATAAATGAGTCACTAAATTTTATATTGTGAAGTATCAGTTGATCGTTATAGCTTGACGTATTATTACATGTTATCAGGAAACAACCTCTGTGTGTTTCTAACACATGGGTGTAGTTGAGTACATTCGACCCTTCCGTACCCCGCCTAAACCTCTAAGGCAACAGGGTAATGCTGTTGTATCATTTTTAAAATTAACACTATAACCCAAAAAAGGTTCCAACGACAATTCTGTTGCCATTCGTCAATAGTATAAAGCAAAAGACATACAGAAGATCTGATGAAGGATACGAATTGGAATCCAAACATCTATATGTACTAGCGAAATCGTCACGCCATTATCAATTACTGATATAAAAAACATTCACGGTAGACTAGGTTCCTGCGTTTACGCATGGTCCGGAAAGATACCGGATCGTTTTGCGATGTGATGCACAATATACAATATATTACATTGTATCTTTTGTCATTAACAAGATTATACCATATATATATAATGAAGATTTATCATCGCATTATCTATATGATAAAAAATGTGATAAAAAACTATCTCTTTAATGACTTGCATGCATACAGAAAGACGTACAACACTGTATTAAAGAGCGATGTAAAAAAATATGTCTTTGACCAAAAGAATACGTTTATGAAGTATTTTAATAATTGAATTGGTATATGTTTTATAACATTTTGTATCTCACCTTCTATAATTGTCAGATCATTTCAGATTTAAAAAAAAGTTGAACCCCAACCAGTAAGGGTCCGTGTCACACCCAGTCCCAAATGTAATGTAGGGAAGTTGTATCACATCTTCTATAATTGTCAGATCATTTCAGATTTAAAAAAAAAGTTGAACCCCAACCAGTAAGGGTCCCTGTCACACCCAGTCCCAAAGGTAATGTAGGGAAGTTAATCAGGTACCCAACGGCCCGCTAGCAAGAGCTTGGTCATTTACACAGTAGTGTGCATAAGGAGCCCCCAGCACTACAGACAAGTCTACATGCCAAGAAGCTCCCACACTATGCACAAGGGCTTTCTTGCATTTGACAAGAATTGAACTCCTGACCTCCCTTTCGAAAACCCATGTCCAGAACCAATTGAGCTATGTCCTAGAGACATCATTCCAGATTTTAATAAATATAATAAGATGTCTTGGTACATGCTCACTACTAGTATGCTCTAGCGGCTATCTCAAATTCTGATTAACGTATTTCTGATGAGCATTGTTCTTCACATGACCTCTAGGGGTACTGCCAGTTATGGTTCTATTTCAGGAAAGAAGATTTGGTGTTCAGAAACAACGACGTACAAACCTTTTTCGTGGACCATAAAGTTGAAATCCCTTATTACGGGCCTCTACCGTCTCAGCTCCAAGGAGCATATGTAGAGTTCGCAAATTAGAAGCCCGACGGTTTCTTAGGTTGGGTCAGATCTTACGCAGTGACTCACACAAGGTGTCCCCCACAAACCAAACATTCAGCCTAGCAGCAGATGAATAATCACACTGTGCACGTCCCTGGAATCGAACTCTTGACCTCTTGGAGCAAATCCCAATCCACGTACAAACCTTTTTCTACTATATACAAGGTTGGTCACATAGATTATTCATTTATTTTGCGTTTTATTTTGTTTTATTTTGTTTTGTTTGTTTATTTTTTTGAAGAGTAACTTAAATCCTACACTTTTTGTGTGTCGCTTAATATCTAAGACACAATATACATCTTTTTAATATTTATCTTTCAAAATTATCATATCATCTCGACTATTTGATTTAAAAATAAAAAAAAAATCTTGGTTGGAGAAGAATGGTTGGGAGAAATAAAGTTGATGGCCGATGCATGTATGCCGGCCGGTCTTGCCTTCGTACACCAGACAATCGATAGATACAAGGTGGTTAATATGATTTAGCCAAGTGGTTAGAACATACGTATTTTGAAGGATCTGCCAAATCACAGAGATTATGAGTAGATTATATTTACTTAATCTAATGTATCTATTTTTTTCATATAGAAAGTTGATATTTCCCATCATGTTGATTTTTCCTTGGACCATTTGTTGCCTTTTCATCTTGAAAGTTATTATTATTTTTCTACTTCATTCTTTTATTTTTTTTTCTTTGGCCAATTTCATCAGCTTAGCCGATATCCAGTTATCTACTAAAACTTAGGTGGCATTTGGTTCGCACTTGAATATCGGAATCAGAATCGGAATGGATATGACAGTGTATGAGTTTGAGCGTATATGAGTTTGGACGTAAAAGTCATAGTTGTTTGGTATTGAAGGAGTATGATTGATATTGATGGTGTTTGGAATGTATTGAAAATTGAAATGGAGATCGAAGGTGGACGACCGGAAAATTGGCTGGGAAAATTTGACCGACCGGAATAGTGACCAACCGACGGTCGGTGGAGGGTCGGTGGCGTTGACCGACAGGGACCTTTGACCATTGGGGGTGGGTGGGGGCAACCGGAGTGGGTTGAGAGTGGTTAAGTTCATATCTCCTATTCCCCAATATTGAAAGACAAGAAAGGCTACTATATCAAAAAATGATATCCATTATCAAATACTTAAATATCAATCCGAAACCAATACCTCCAATTTTAAATTGATTAACAAATTCAGCAACCAATCACTTGTTTCGGTCCTATTTTCATATCGCATTTTATATTATATAAAATGTTTCCAACGTTACAAAAACAAATCTATTGAGTTTATATTTAGCTTCGAAGTTATCATTTTAAATGGACAATCAAGACAGTTATGGCAAATAATAATAAATCAAATGATAAACTAAAAGGTAGTACTAGTCTTAACGATACAACAACTAACAATTTAGAGGCTCCTGTCTATGGCAGGGTATAGGATCGGATGTACGCAATTATACTGATGTGTTAAAAACACACAGATGTTGTTTCCCGATGATCCATAATAAAAATTGCATCAAACTGTGTAGATCAACTGCTACTTCATAATATAAGAAGCGTAACCAATTTAGTGAGTGACTTTACTTTATTCCATCATATTCAAAAATCAAAAAAGAATATGTAATTAACTCCATTAGAAATGGAAACAAATTAATCTTAACGATCAGTTTACTAATATAGTTTTGATCAGTGACGGAGGGGGACCCGTTGCCGGGCACTTCAAATCGTATTCGATTAAGTGCACCTTTTAACAGAAGAAGTTCGATAATAAAATTATGACCTGAGTTTCAATTAACATTACATAAATAGTTGAATAAAAAGTGCGTTCCAGATGCACTAGCCTCCTGCGTTTGTGTAGGATCTAGAGAGGGACCGGATCGCATCGCGATCTGATGTACGCAGCCTTTCTAGTGGAGTGCAAGAAGCTCTTTCCGCGGTTCATCCAGACAAGAGTCGGATCGCATCGCGATCTGATTTACATAGCATTTCCTTACACTTAGTGCAAGAGGCTCGTTTGAACTCGTGACCTCGAGGTCACAAAATAGCAACCTTACCATTTGATCCAAGACGTACCTTATGAATATTTGAAGAAAGAAAAAGAAAAAATCACCCGAATGTCATCAATCTGAGGAGGAAAAAGATATTGAATTGGTAAAAGATTTGTATTTGTCCAAGTGATTTTGTTGCGTATATGAAGTGTGTGACATTGACTCTATGAGATAAGTTAGACCCAAAAACTAGAGCAAAAGAGACAAATTTGCTAGAGGCCTAGTAAATGGTCATCAAAGTTATATGGTATTGAATAAATCATCTTTATTCATGTGCACACTAGTCATGGATTCGAGCCGCGAAAACAGCATCTTGCACAAAGTGTTTATTAATGCTGCGTACATTAGATCCCGAAGCAATCCGATCCCTCTCTAAACGCTACACAAACGCGGGAGACTAATGCACTAGGAACGCCCTTTACTCATTTGCAAGTTAATCATCCCTGGCATAAGATTTAAGGGGCTAAAATCATAATGCCATTCTAATCACAACCCTCTTTTACAGCCTAATCAGCAGAGTTGGCTAAAAAAAAAAATCCCACGTTCATCACCTGAATGTGTGAATGTGTCCTGAATACTAGGTTTTCGAATTCGGATTTATATGGTTAAATGAACTGTTTGGTTCGGTTCGTTTAGCTAAACGAACTTTAAAATTAGTTTGAGTTCAGTTCGATAACTGTATAACTGTTTAAACGAATCGAACAGTTCGCAAACAGTTCAACTCGTTTAACTAAACGAACCCGAATACCTGTTCGAATTCTGCTCGTTAACAAATAATTACCGAACTAAAACGAACCGAACTCGAACAGTTCGCGAACTGTTTGGTTAATCCAACGGACCTAATTGCATCTACAATATCTTTTAAGGGGTCGTTGGAATAAAAAAATGCATGATACTAGTTCAACTCAGACCTATACAAATAAAAGGATCAAATAAATCGAAATGAATAAAATTCTACAACAAGCCGAAAAGAAAATCCAATCCCTAATTTGAGGTATCCCAAGGACTTCCAACAATGTCATAAAATATATCCACGAACTTTGTTTTTTTCTCAGATTCTTCCTGTTGTCCTTTTTGAGCTATGAAACTTCCGAGAACACACCATGCATAACTTCATGCCTATAAATCGACGACCAATTTATGAAAAAAGAACACAAACTTCTGCAGTTAACATAATTTATCTACACGATATGTCTAAGCTTACGTTCATGCTTCTCTTCTTGCTGATAACTGCAGGTTCGTCTATTCTTCTGCTCTTTAGTCCAATGTAATGCTTTGTAGTCTGATGCATTCGGGTTTACTATAAGAGTTTGTTCCTCCTTTGACTAGTGGTGTTTATTGAGTATATAGTCTCACGTCACTCATTTTGAGATAAAATACATGGGTCATTTGAGTATGATGTATCACTACTCATTGCATTTAAGGTTTTGAGTAGATGTGAGCATCACCTTATGTAAGCTCATGTTTCAACATGGTATCAGAGTAGGTTTAAGATGTGGACTCACACATTGCTTGACTCATGATTGATCATTTATTGTTTTCTCTAACCCAAGTGCAGATGTTCATGGTTGCCTTGTGGTTTATGGTTGAGGGCAGGTTCTTAGATGTGTGTGTATGGCAAGCCACGTTGACATATGCGAGCGGGTATTGAGAATATAGTCACACATCGTCCACTTTGAGATAAAATGCATTGGTCATATGAGGATAAGGTATCCGACCCCCTCATACCCCGCCATAGGCGAGAGCCTCTAATGCAATGGGGTAATGTTGTTGTTGATATGGAGATAATGTATCACTACCCATTTCCTTAAGCTTTTGAGTGGATATGAACCTCACCTCATGTAAGCTCATGTTTGAACAGTGGTCTCAATTCTATCTTGTTCTCGTGGTTCACAACTCAGAATTAAGGCATTGTGTTTGTTTTGGTAGCTGGAACGTAAAATATTCAACATATGCGTTGCAGACGCATATGTGCCTATGAATGTATAATTCATGTGTAGTTATAATATATATATGTATGTGTATACATATATATAAGGAATTCACAATTACAGCGTTGTGTTTGGTTTTGGCAGCTGGAGCAGAGGATACTCAACATGAAGAACCTATAAAGTTGGCGAATCCTATTCCAGCAAAGGCTGTGGAAAACGCAGTCTGCAGTGGCTACTGCAGATACACATGTAGTACTGGATGTTATTGTGCTACCAGAGGCAGATATTGCTATTGAGGCTTCTACACATTGTCTCCCTTGTGCAGGGAGTGGGATATTTCTGGTTGTCTAATAAAAAAGGAATCATAACTGTTATGATCTCCTCACTGGATCTGTTGTAAAAGAAACATGGTATGTGTTTTTTGTTGATGAGAGGCCAAACTGTTTTGACTCTCCTTGATGTGATGTTATTCTCATGTTGTTGTAGACTCAGTTATGTGTGTTTTCTTTTATTGAACTTTATGAAACTCTTTTTCGATGTTTCGAATAATTTTACGCAAGGCCTCGCACTTGATGTGTTAGCACTATTTCAAACTTAAATTGGGGGATCGTTTTGTTTCAGGCTTGTTGTTTTCGGTAAAGATAACTATGGTAGGTACTTCAGTAGGGCGAGTGATATCGTTTGGTAAGGTGACTAAAGGCTACTTCAATCGAAGAAACAGTCGAAAACTCGAGAGGGTCGCCTTTATTTTAGAAGCGTTCATAACCAAAACCTCACTCCTTCCTTTTGATTATGTCGTGACGCTGACTGAATCCAATCCACAAACCCTTTGTCTTAGACTCTATTGAAAGAAAGCAAAGAGGGGGAGAATGGAGAAAGGAAAGAGACAAGGACGGTCTTGCTTAGTGCGAATGATGATGATTAAACATTTGGTCAAACATAAATTGAAAACACATTTTCAAAGTATTTAACACAATAGTTTACTTAAATAATAATTCACATCATCTATAACCAAATTCTAATAAATACCATATAAAATATTTTAATAAATCAATTTTAAGTTGTGTTTGATCAATTTAAATATTACAATCTTTTTAATAGAGGAGTAATAAATAATAAAGAATAGAGTCCGCATGAAGCTCTGTGGTCAAGCGCCCAATAGTATCTTCCCCCAGACAAAACCGGGAACAGATTCAGTGACGTTCGTCAAAAGGGATGTGTCAGACGCGTCCAATAGGAGTCTGACACGTGTCTCTCTGTAAAAAAATAAAACATGCTTACAGCGTCACGTGTCAGACGCTGACTGGACGCATAAAACGCGTCCAAGCCCATGTCAGCGTCACCGAAACTTTATCCGACAAAACCCTCGTAAAAACCCTCATTTCCTTCTTCCAGCATTATTCCTCCAGATCAGTTTCCTCAGCACAAACAAAACCAATCCCTAAATCTGAACTATCTCTATTTTGCGGATGGCTTGGCGTGGTTCATTTTCCAGATCACTCAATTCCGCCGCTAGAGCTTCTGCTTTCCGTTCGTCTCCGGCAATCCCTCGCCACCGTTCTCCGCTCCTCTTCTCCCCTCGCCTCAGTCCCCGACGCTTCTCCTTTTCCAATCCAAGGTAGTCCATTTCTTATCTGTTAATAGATCCTAAAAGCTTCTTTCTGCTATTGCATTTCAAGTACGAAAGTTGGGAACAATTGTCTTTTAATTTTTATGGTTGGTATGTAGGACGATAAGGGAGTTAGGGTGCTTTGAGTCACTGATGCCGCTGCATAGCTTTTCTGCCGGAGCTCGTTTGACGTCGCACTTAGTTGTCAACCCCCGGACTTGTTGCGAGCTGTCTCATGGTACCTTCTGCCGTACTTGTCAGGATCGCTAATAGTTGTTAAGGATATTTGTGAGTCTTAATACTATCAAGTTTCAGTTATAAGGATATAACTTATTAACTCCATGCTAATACTATGGAAAAATATATATCCATCAATTTTATCTTAATTCCCTTGGTATATATTTATTTGATGTGTATAGTGCACTAATCAATTTGTCCGTTGGTTTTTGTTTGACCTATGAAGTTAAGGGTGTGTGCGGTAACACCTCGAGTCAACTAGTATGTCTTGCATCATAATTTTTGGTTCATAAGAGACAACTTTGGGATAATTGGGGATCATTGATAGGGAATGGAAAAGATGGGTGATCAGCTAAACGTGCCAGCTTCCTAAGCAGGGCAGGGATGCATTATCGTATGTTTCTGTTTTTGCCTTTGCTGATTCTTTGTTCCTTGGATTTTGTATTCTTCTGGATTTTACTCTTGCTGATTGCATATGAGCAATGTATTGCGAAGCTCAACTGATTTTTGTCTCTAAGCCAAATGATTAGCGGGGTTAAGTATCAGGCTTTCTTCTTTACTTTATTGTAGTAGTAGAAGTTTTTCCTTTACGTGAATTACTGCATTTGAGATCTGACTGATGTATAAACACAGTTTTTGATCTCGGGAAATCACCTGAACTTGTATTGTTATTAGTTCCTCGTTATTATGTTTTTGGGCTGTTTTGAGGGGCACCTTAATTTGCATATGTTTATTGAAAATGCTCACGTCTTCCATAAGGTTAAAAACCAACACTTTACACTCCTACACACACGTGTTTTTGAATTGGTTAACTTTTGAGTAGATCCCTCATCAGATGCTGAGTATTTTATCTGTGAAACACTTATCTGTAGGACGTAGACAGATGGAGGAGAAGATTCAATGAGCCCGGTACTTACTTCCAGATAATGAAATAGACTAGTGAGGAATTACTATGTTGACTAGTAGTTGGTTATGGGCTTATATCTACTTGTTAAACATTTCGGTCAAAATGAGTAGCTAGGACTAACTGTCAGGGTGGTTGTGAGGAACAAGGCAAGGGAAATTGCTGGGTGATTGCGGTAGGGAAGAAGGGGTTGGAATGAGTTTCTGATAGTAATGGCAGTGGTGGGTTGGATGTAAGGTATGGGCTGACTAAGGAGGGGAACAAGGGAGACCGTCTTTTTATAGTACAAAATTGATCATTGTAGAGCGAATTAGGCAAACAATTGGATCTGCCATTTTGGGTTCATTTTTTGTTTCTGGCATATGTTCCTCACATCCTTGCCAATGAATCTAAGTCTACAAGCTTAGGGGGTTAAAGAGTTGGGTTTTAGACCACAAGACGGTTATTATTTGTTTCACTATACTCTAGGAATTGTAAAAATATTTTCCCTTTTTCCCGCCTATCATATTTGAGAATCTTGGTAGTATGTTTGTTCCTTCAAGAAGGAAAAAGATGCAACTCATAGTGGAGCTGTGATGACAGGTATCCTGATTAAGAGTGTGCCTCAAACCTGTCAGATATCAGAATTCTATGTTCAAGATCTTCTGCTTTTGATTGAAATCCTAGGATTGCCTACAGATTGTTGTCATTTTGCTCTTTTCTCTGATTCCACCCATTCTTCTTGGTGTATATTGAATTAGTCATTAAGTGTTTTCATCTGATTGTTATTGTCTTTCTTGATGTTTTCTGACCAATCTTTGCTAATTAACTCAGTTGACTTTGTCATTGACCATCCGTGATTAGTTTGGTAACTGCAGAATGCAAATCAATGGTTATGGATGCTAATTAGACATACTGATTGTTTAACTTGTTTTAGCCATTCATACGCACTCTAGAATAAGAGTTAGTGTGCCATATATTCACGGTTGCAGGTACTTGATCTCATGGTTGGATTGGTGCAGAAAATGGCTGAAGACTAGGTGAATTTGCTGGTGATCCAGGGGGAACTTCATCTTGGAATGAAGAACATAATAACAAAAAGTGTAGGCAGTAGATATTCCCTTTTTTTTTTCCCCAGCAGTTTAGATTTATTCAGACTTTCGAAGGTATTGTTTATTACTAGGCGTGAAGATTCTGTTTATTAGCCCCCATTTTATTGCTGTTAGTATCCTATTTATCCGTTGGTGACTTGAAACTTCTCTTGACCAATTCGACATGGCGTTGTGGAACAAAAACAAAACATAAGATCAACAAAAACCCTGCTACTGGGTATCACTTGAAATCGTTATTTAATGCATGCATCTATGTGGTATCGTGTGAATCGCGCTTTCACTAGCGAGCGCTGTGAGTTATGGTGTTAATGTTAATCATGGCTAGTCTTATCTGTGGTAATCAAGCTCCCGGACCTTATTTGAGAGTTTAATTGAAGGAACAATACGTGATTGGTCGTGAACTTTCACCAATATATGGTGTGTTACATCATTGATAGAAAGAACTATTTGATCGTACTTTCTTTTTCGTCTCTCTTTGAAGAATAGTTCTTGGGTGATTCTGGTATGCGTGGGTCCTAACTGAAACACTTTCAGCCTTTTTTTTGTTGGGTAACACTTTTTTTTTTCCTGGAACAGTGAAAAACACTGTAAAGTTGTTTTTTTTGTTTTTTTTTTCAATTTGGCGATTTAATTCATCTTATTGAAGGAAAAATCTCATGTGAAGTGTTCCTTTTTTTCTCTTTCGAAAGCCATATAAAGTCATGTCAGACGGAGTTGTCTGAAGGCAGTTATGCCTTTGTTTCGGCCTCAGGTATTCTTGTCACTTTACTCTTGTTTGCAGTGGATTTTAATAAAACCACTGAAAAATATTGTCAAATCGCAAAATAGAAAATCAGTTAGATGGCCCACGAAAAAGGTGCAGAATTAGTTTTCCAATTGGGGACTAGTTTGAATGATGGTCGACCAAACTACAGCCTACCACTCTAATCATGTAGATATGAAAAAGGTGCAGCAGCACTAGTTTTCTATGGAAATAATTTACATGATTGTTGATAGAAACAGCTTACATTATGTAGAATTGAAGCCAATGTGGTACTCGAGTTAAAATTTGCTTCAAGAAGTCAAGAGTTCGATTCTAGGAACATGTCAAGAGTTCGATTCTAGGAACACGCACAAAGTGGGTGTTTCATTACTGCTAGGCCAAAGGACTGGTTTACGGAAGGACACTATGTGTGGGTCACTGCATAAGTCCTCATCCAATTTAGGAGACTGATGGAGACTGCTGGATTACTGATTTGCATCCTCCACAATGTTTTTTAAGACTGAGGCGATGAAGACCGTTTTAAGACTGAGACGGTGAAGACGTTCAGAATAAATGATATAAGTAAGATTTACGTTAAGTTGGTAATTTTATTAGTCGATTATGTTGAGCATCTTCAATCATTTAAAAGTTTCAAAAAATATATATTTTTTTCCTCCTTGTATGGTTTTAAAATAAATTTTAGTCCCTCAGTGGTTCCAAAATCCTAACCTACCTTAGCTTGAAGGGTTAAAAGGTAACAGTTAGTAGTCATCAGTCGACGCAACAATCAAAAGGTAGACTCTCAAATCAATAAAAGGTAATTTTCACCAAACCATACAGTTTTAATATCTCAACACACTAGCAGGCCATGAAATTGGATCCAAGAGCATTTTCATGCCTTTCACATGTTACATTTAACAGCAGTTAAATTTGTCCCATGTTTTCCGAGGGTTCAACATAGAGCAAATTCACTACAAAAATGCATCTAGGCTGATTAGAAAATCTCCCTCAAGATGAGTTATCGGCAAACGAATAGAGAATCACCTTTCCTTCGTCGCCCAGTTATATTTTCTTAGTTGATCTCAAGATCTAGATACAGTTTATACAAGATCTTGGATTTTTAGCTTCTGGGTTCTCTTCATGACTATTGGAAGCCTTTGACAGATTGCACTTGGGTCATTATAGGCAGCAGAATCAACAGGATACCCTTTCTGCGTGGCATGATTAAATACATAACATTGAACCAATCAGTGGCAAATTCTGTGGAAACCGAATCGAGGCTATTTAAATGCGGTGGATTGAAGGTGAATTCCATGTAAAAGCATACACTAAACTCATCTTAATGATTTGAGTGGTACCAAATTAGTGGTGTAAATGAGTTCGCAAAAAAAGCAACAACAACATTACCCTATTGTCTTAGAGCCTCCCGCTTATTGGGGGTATGAAGGATCGGATGTACGCAACCATACCCATATGTTAGTGAGTTATTTTGTTTTATTCTATCATATTCCAAAGTCAAGGAAGAGAGTGACATGCATAATGCCTACTTGGTTAGCACAAATAAATGCCAATACCCAAACAGGTACTTTTCAAAGTACTGAAGCCAAGGAAAATGAAAAGCTGGCTCCTCTAGAAGAGAGTGAGAACCATAACATCTATGGCCAGGGACATAGAGACTTACAGAAGACAGCAGTTGAAATGTGGCCTCCCTAAAACAGCTCTCCCGAAGGACAGTTGGTTTTGTACTTGCCTCAAATTGACAATACATGCGTGTCTCCCTTAACCTCATAAGTACTCCATCAACTCTGAGCTGTCATAAACAATTCGCCACATCTTACTACACAAAATCATTGGCATTCATAAGAACAAATATATTCACTCTGATGGACAGGAGAACGACTTACCCAAAAACGTAGGAGGAGAAACCAACTACTCGGCATCACCCTCTAACAATCAAAAGTTAAAAGGGTTATTCTCCCAGAAATAAACTCAAACAACATCATACTTGGGTACTAACTACTAAGAGCAAAGGTTCACGTCCTACCACTTTTACTGTTAAAAGTGACACTCCATTATCAGCTAATTCATCTTCGTACAGAATCACCTGTACGATTTCAATGGAAACCTTAATCACTGAGAAACACTAATAGTAAGAATGAACAGTTAAATGAAAATCAGATCCTCTAAACTCCACATATAACTACATGTTATCTCTTGCCTCGTCATAAAAAAGAATTGGCTCTTTCGAAGCCAATGCAACCAAATCAATTTGCTCTGAACAGTCCTCCCAACATACACTGGAGTTTCTATCATTTTGAACCGTCCCTACCTGCTGACAATTGGATAAAGATAAAACAAAAACTAAGCAGAATCGTCAAACTATATAAACAATTAGAAAAACATGAAGATCTAATTCATGTGGAGGTCAAATTAATGATGAACATCTTTCTCCTGGATCAAATGTAAGCACCTTCAGCCTACGAGACACGATCACTGCCTCAACACTCTAGTGATAAGCATGCCACTAAAAGGAAAGGACACAAGAATGGGAATAGGTCCATTGACCGGGAAGGACAGGAAGGGGGAGAGGGGGAAAAAAAGCGGCCGGGAATGGAAGTATGATATGTTCAAGCCTCGACTTAAAACATCTGGCTCTCACCAGCATCATACAGATACCTACTTGTTATAATTCCATTGACCAATGACCAGCTACTAGGATCCTGAGTAGACAGCCATTGATCATTTTAAGTTTGATTTTATAGGACACGAACATGGAAATTCAACCCAGTATTATTTTAGGACAAGACAAACATGATTAGCAGGAAAAAAGAGAACCTCATGATTCAGTTCAACACCTTCACTGCCACAATATGGTGTTGTAAACGTGTAATCGTAATCCAGAATCACTTGCTCCGAAGGCTTGCTGCAGGACAAAAAGATCACAACAAAAGTATCAGTTTACAATACGATCAAACCGATATATACCGGGAGGATACCAGAGTAATTCAGAGCCATAAGCAAGCATGTAAGTGGAGACGTTTTCAGCAGCAGAGTATTAGCCACGAATAGACATGGACCATACAATTAGCCCTCGAGACTAAAGTGTAAAAATTGATTCACTTTACCTCCTAAATTTCCATTTTGCAGCAGCTGGAACTTCAACCGGAGGCAACCCTTCCTCCTTCCACCCTTGAAGAGCATCAAATGCACCGAAATAAATTTTAGTTCCGCTATTCACATGATTGAGAACCAAAAAACTGTCTCCAAAAATCATTTCAGGCAAGTGGCATGTCCCTAGCTTTTGTTCCCACCTAGATTCGTACAAGTCATGAGAAGTTAATGAGAGACAGAAAGCACAAACGCTCCAAGTTGACACTCAATGATACTATACGACAAGACATTCAAGCACTTGGAAGGGATGCCCAACATAGAGTAAAAGTACAACGCCGATCGCCCTTTTAGCAAGCAAGAGAATACATCTGCTTATAAGGATGACATCAGATATTTAGTATTTATATAACGATCCAACACAACTTGCAAGGTAATGAGAGCTTAGCAGAAGGAATGGCTTAATGAAAAAAGGACAAACCAAGCTACTCAACATACAATTCTTTATCAAGTTTTATTTCTGGAGTATCCTTACTCTACTTCTTAATCTTCTCTCTACATATATATATATCTTTCTTTGGTTGGGGTGGGGGGTCGAAGAACTGAAGTATATTCTTGATAATCCGTTGAACAGCAAGTTAGGATGATTTTCTCCTGTACTTGTGAAACCTTAGAAAAGCGAGTCCTGGTAGAGTTGTCACTAGAGTTCAATATCAGTCATTTGGATTGTAGAAACAGCCTCTACTTGAGAAAAGGTGAGACAGTCTAAAATAGAACCAGAACATGCTGACCTTGTCAGGGTACCCTGCAAATTTCTGGATCTTTAGGGCACTGAGCTGCCACTTTCAAGCATTCAGAACCAAATCAACATAATACATCAAAAAATCTCAAGTAGAATGACAAACCATTTCACTGTCCCACAACATTATTTCAATTCTAAAATGTCATGGAATAATTCTGAGCCACGAAAAAAAGGAGGAAACCAGAATACTATTCTCATTCTCAAGCTACCAATCTCAGCTGATTCCCAAATCATGCCGAATGCTCATCAGTTACTATCTTTTACATAAATTAATTCATCATGGGACTGTCGTCTGGATGAGATTGACTTTCCATTCTAAACTCAAATTTGAACTAATGTATGCCTTCGAAGCAGGAAGCTAAACTGGGGGCAATCCACATGATACAAAAAGATGTATCAATCCAGTCAATTAAACATAAAGTAATTCAGCTTCTCACTACCCTATTCAATTAAACAGGAACCGATCTAATTTTACACAACAGGAGCTCCCTGCAAGTCGAGCTTCATATTTCTCTATCAAAAAAAAGTAGATGAACTTTACCCAAACAAGGTGTTAGGGTGTAACTAATACTGGTTTAAGTTCCATACTCCAAATGGTGCGTAGGCCACTATATTTATAATCATCAAATACAATACCCAATATTACAATTTCCTATATGGTATATTTACACAATAATTACAGCCAAACACAAGGCATGGCCAAAAATGTCCACATGATTGTTCTGAATATTCTCTACTATATAATGAAGTCAATGATGCACAAATAAATTTAGGCAATAAGTGGCAGCACATATGCATTCACCAAGACACATTTATTCCTCCATTCAGACGAATCATTTTCCAAATTAGCGTATTACAAAACTGTGCCTCTATTGCCATAGCTGGAGATAGAAGTATTCTGAGACTATTTATTGTTTCACTAACATGCCCAAGAGAAATCAAAGATACATTGAAATCAATTGCAGCTCTAGCCAAAATAAATTGGCCGAAATAAGCAGTTGCACATCCAGCATTAAATAGCTCTGATTTTG
The DNA here is from genome assembly GCA_036186865.1 of Eustoma russellianum. Classification (NCBI taxonomy): domain Eukaryota; kingdom Viridiplantae; phylum Streptophyta; class Magnoliopsida; order Gentianales; family Gentianaceae; genus Eustoma; species Eustoma russellianum. Next base: position 1,203,434 of record AP025073.1, read on the forward strand.
ATCAAAAGCATTAACATGCCGGCGAAACTTCCAAGGATAACAAAATTAAATTCAGTAGCATCACGAATTTCTGGCCAACTCCTTAAAATACTCAAAGCAGAAACAACGCACAAAGTGAGGAAGAAAATAGAGTGGAACGAAAGGAAAGCCAGGCATACTCTTCGCGGAGACGGGAGTTAAGGATGGGACCATTGCGAGATTCAATCTCCCAACCATGGAGACGGAGGCCACGGCGGCCGTCGGCGAGGACCTCTGCGCCAGCTTCCTTTAATTCTTTCTCATTGGCTTCCCACTCCATCTCCGATTCTTGTCGGATTCTTTACCTTCGTTCGGGCCTAAGGAGGGAAGGGTTTAACTGCTACCAAATATTCAGGCCAGAGACTCTTGCTATATTATAATTAATGGATGCACACGATTTAGGGTAAAGTCTTCTATTCTTGCCATGTGTTACTCTCTAGGGTCATTTCACTTATAAACATTTAAAATTAATTAAATAACCAATTGTATGACCATATATATTTATGTTAAAAAGATAGAAAATAAAACATAAATTACACCAGATATAAAATAGAATTAGAAGATTCCATCTATTAAAGTATAGCTGCAGATTTTGGTTGGGGGAGATTCAGAGTAAACGTTGCATGTGTCACAATAAACTCATTTACCGTGTTTTATAAGTTTGTGCTTTTTTCATATAATTTTTGGAGTAAATGTTGCTAGGTCTATGACAATTAATTTAAAGGTTGGTGAATAGAGTGTTGAGTTATTTTTTCGTTTTATTTATCGTGCTCAAGTCAACTCAAATGTTCTTTAAAGTAAGAAAAAATAAGATGCGAAACAGTACATAGAAACACACGATATAGAGTAATTCCAATATATTCGATTCTACTCTACTAACACTTTGTTTCCAAAGTAGATTTGCAACACCTACTTTTCTTATTACTTTCAATTAGAAAAAAAGAGCAACAACAATACTTACACTAACAATTAGTGCAATCAACAATACAACAATTATTCATTGCACAAACAACTTGTGCAACAGCAACAGCTACCAGCAAAAAACACTTCTTGCTTTTTCACAACTTCAACAAAGTTATACCGAAGAGCTTTCACCTAATGGGTGGGGAAGAAGTTAGTTTTTGCTTTGTAATGAGTCTAATAAAAAATAAGAGACCAAATATGTTTAGATTATCTTGTGTTAGACTTTAGCTCTCACAATACAATAATGTAAACAAAACAACAAGAGCTTAACAGGCCTAAGCACTTTTGCACCTTTTACATCTTTTTTTACAACAATGAGAGATGAAGCTCGAAGAAAATGAAATGTGTAAGTGTCTCATTTGAGCTTCTTCAATATATAGGAGCATAGATTCGTTGTTTAGTATCCATAGAAGTCTTCCAATTCATTCATTGTTTTGAAGATGTCCAAATAGTCTTCAACCATTCTATACGTGAATTTGATGATTAATAGCATCCTAGAAATGTTTAGATAGATGTATAATAGTAAAAAAAAAGCATTATAAAAGTTGGAGGGAAGTCCACGATCAATTTGGAAAAATTTGAAGAAAGAAAACATTTTAAATCAACATTAAATATGTTTGCAATGGCTATACAAATTTGAATTTTGCCGGAATTGATCGATCTATTCTCTGTTTTAGAGACTAATATGACATAGATTAATCTATGTCTTTCAAATTGAGATATCGATGTTCGACAACACGGTTTTTATATTGTATCTTATCTACATCGATCGCTCTACGTCTCATCTTTGAACAAGCTCGTTTAGTTGCTCAGGCGGTTCGTCACTGGGATTTGGTGGTTGACCTTTAGAACTGATGGTTTTCTCTGGGTAGTTTTAACTGTAATTCCGTGTGTTGTTAGATCATCAAAAATAATAATAATAATAATAATTCCGTGTGTTGTATCTGTAACATGCACATAAGGTTGTTATATGTGAAATTTTTTAATTTTTTTAGTATGATTCCCATACTTATTGGGCGTGTATTAATGTACAAGGTGTAGTACATATTGGTGATATAAAGCTAATATTAATAATTGAGTTGAGATTTATCAGCTTGTTGATCTTCCAGAACCGAAGGTCTCACTGGAAGCAAACTCCCTATCTTTAGGGATAAGGTATTGTTTGTCTACTGCTCATCCTCCTCAGACTCTAACGATACTGCTCACCATCAGACTCTAACGATAGCTTTTGTCTGCCGCTGGAATATACTGGGTATGATAATGATACAATGTGGAGATCTCGAACCCAATGTTAAGAGTGAAGAACCCGGGGGGGGGGGGGGGTGTTTGCTTCCTCTCTATGTCATTGGTTTCAATTACTTACTCTTCTTCTTTTTTTTTTGAGAAGTTGGTTTGTTTTCAAGAATGTATTTATTATTTTCTTTTCCTACATATGACGGAGGTTGTTTTCCGATGACCAATAATGAAAATTGCGTCAAGCTGTGACGATCAACTGCTACTTCACAATATAAAATGTGCAAACAATTTAGTGAATTATTTTGCTTTATTTGGAAGAGTGTGTCGTTGATTCTAGTGAAAATGTAAATTAGTTTTAAATAAACAATATTTGATATTTTTGAGATAATGAAAGTAAAAAAAATAATAATAAAGCGATAATTATGTATTAAGAAACTATGACATATTATGGATGATCTCCTGACATGATGAAAAGAATAAGTAAATATTGTCCATAGTAATAAACCTATCAAACTATATTCAGTCATAATTTATTTTTTTGTCGAAAACTCATGTAGAAGTTGAAATTGAAACCAATTTAATTTAAAAACCAGAAATTACATTGAATGACTTTTTTTATTAATTTAAACTTTTTTTTGGTGGACTATGAAACCAGAACTGTAAGTGTATGTTTCTACACTGCAGGAGGGGGGGGGGGGGGG